>OOIL02003458.1:160677-191999 GCA_900332095.2 Cuscuta campestris
ATGACCGTTAGCCATTTTTAAAGGAAAGTCAAAGCCAGAACAGCGATGTTCACCATATGAACAGCGCTGTCGGGCTAGATTTCAGCAGATCCACTTTTATTTGATTTCCACAAATCAAGCTAATCAACCCCAATCTTTTCCCAACCGTTGCACCTTGTTTTTGGGTATAAAAAGGGGTCTCTTGGGTCTACTTTTCATATCCATTCCTCACACAATTCATATCTTTACATTGCATCATTTCATAATCTTTTTACATAGCTTTTTAGAGCCATTTCTTGAGGAATTGAGTGTGTTCTTGATCTAAATTAGTTTACTCATATTCTACTCTTTAAAGAGAGTTTTTGTTCTTGAGTGATTAAGTGTTGTGAACACTTTAAGGGAGGTTTGTTCCCTTGGTTGTACGAAGGAAGGGCATATTCCTTCGGGTTGAAGTCTTGGAGTGCGGTATCTCCGAGCAAGTGTATTGAGGCTCGTGGGACTCGAGTTCTCAGGTTGTAACGGTTTGTTAAGCACCCGTAAGCTTAACGGAAGTAGTGTAGCTCGAGAGAGTCTCTCGGGAGACTGGACTAGCCACACGTTGTGGTGAACCAGTATAAATCTTGGTGTGCTCCCTTTACTCCTTTTTATTCCACTCTTTACTTTATCCTTGCGATTTTTATTCCGCGAAAATTTAAAAACATTCTCGTGCCTCACTATTCACCCCCCCCCCTCTAGTGAAGGTGTTGGAATGCATGAGTTCAACCCTTTCTATGTTGTTAAGTGTTGATTCACAGGTTTTGATAATTGACAAACACAATTTATTCAAGTCAAGATCAAAGTGCTACAACGACAAACACGAAGACTTGGAGTGCCATTCCTTGAAGTATTCAAGAAGGTGCACAGAATTTTATTGGAGTCCAAGACGCGTTCGGAGCGCCTAACGGAGGACTCGGAAGAGTAGAAGTTTTCCGAAGACTTTTTATTTATTTGAGTCGTAGGAATTATTGTAAGGATGACAAAAATATATTCTCTCCAAAATTATTTTTATGAGAGTTAAAATAAAAATTATATTTATTTTTTGGAGTCAGTTGAAAAATCTTTTTAACTATTCAAATAGTTTTTATTGAGTCAGTTACAAAAGGTGTGCCAAACATTTATCAAATATTTATTTTGATATTATAAAATATTTTTGGTAAGCAAAAATATTTTATTCAAATATTTTTTGTGTACATCGTTTGACACACAAAATAATTTTTGGACTCCTTTTCTCTCCCTTGCTCTCATTCATTGAACAAACAGGGAGGAGCGTCTCCCATATTCTTGTTGTCCGAAACAACGAGTTAGAAGCCAAAAATGCTTCCAATCGCACTTGGCTTGGGCCCTTTGTGTTTGCGCATTATTTCTATCTTAATCGATTATACTTCGTTGATTAATCGATTATCCTTCGATCGCATTCAATCATCGATTAAACATCCTTGTTTAATCGATTAGTTGCTTGTTGCGTTAATTTGCTCAGTTCTTGAGGTTAATCGATTTTTTCCTTCATTTTAATCGATTAGTTCACACAGACCCTTCTAATCGATTAATCCCTTTAATTTAATCGATTTTCTTTCATATGCATTAATCGTTGCTGATGATGCATTAATCGATTATTGGTGATGCATTAATCGATTATTATGCTGCATCTTTTCTGCACAGCTTCTTTTCTTGGACCAACGGATATATTTCTTCACCTCCTATTTAAACACTCTTCCTTGGTCATTTTTCTCAACAAGAAACACTCCAATACTCCCCATTCTTGAGGTGATAATCCTCCATTCAATTCTTCCTCAAATTAATATATTTTGAGAGAAAACTAAGTGTTTTCAAGAGAGTGTTCTTGTCATCCATTAGAGCTTTAATCATTTCTCATTTCTACTCTTTTGAGAGTTTATGTTGAGAGGTTGAAGAAGATTGTTCTTCTTGTTGTTGTATAAGACTTATGAAACTTAAGTCTTGGTTGTGAAGTCTTGTAGAGGGCATATCTACGAGCGGTTGTGTCGAGGCTTGTGGGATTCAAGTTCTCGAGTTGTAAACGGTTTGTTAAGCACCCGTAAGCTTAACGGAAGTAGTGGTAGCTTCGAGAGAGTCTCTCGGGGAACTGGACTAGCCACGAGGTGGTGAACCAGTATACATCGGTGTGCTCTTTGCCTTCTCTATTTTATTTCCGCTGCACTTACGTTTATATTTTTAATCCTGCGAAAATCGGTAAACATTCTCAACAACTCTATTCACCCCCCCTCTAGAGTTGCACGCCTTGTCTAACAGAAGGGCACCAATTCTTACAGGATCTAATCTGATCTGAATGGATCTGATCTGATCTGATATGGTCTGATCTGATTAATTATGATTTAATTTTGATTTTCAAATCAATAATTTAATTTGACTTTATAATAACATTTGAAAATTGTAATGATAATTCATATTATAATATAATCAATATTTTTTATTTAATTATTATTTTTTAATAAAATAAAAATAGTTAATTCATATATTAGAATAATCATTCTTATTATAATGTAATAATATTTTTTATTTTATGATTATATTTTTGTAAAATTAGAATTATACATTAGAATAAATATTGAATTTAGATATACATTAAAAAGTATTTTAAAATATCTCATCCTTATAAAAGATCAAAAGTTTAAAAACTTAAATTACAAGTAGCAATAAAAATATATTTTAAAAGTAGAATTAGATTGACATTGTCAATGTATTTTAAAACTAATTTTTCCGACGTCTAATAATTAAGGATTACTTTCTCAGTTTTCTATTTAACCTATTTCTAAAGTTTATTCTTTTTCATTTTTAAGAACAATACTAATGATGATGATGATGATGATGATGATGATGATAATAATAATAATTATAATAATAATAATAATAATAATAATAATAATNATCATTCTTATTATAATGTAATAATATTTTTTATTTTATGATTATATTTTTGTAAAATTAGAATTATACATTAGAATAAATATTGAATTTAGATATACATTAAAAAGTATTTTAAAATATCTCATCCTTATAAAAGATCAAAAGTTTAAAAACTTAAATTACAAGTAGCAATAAAAATATATTTTAAAAGTAGAATTAGATTGACATTGTCAATGTATTTTAAAACTAATTTTTCCGACGTCTAATAATTAAGGATTACTTTCTCAGTTTTCTATTTAACCTATTTCTAAAGTTTATTCTTTTTCATTTTTAAGAACAATACTAATGATGATGATGATGATGATGATGATGATGATAATAATAATAATTATAATAATAATAATAATAATAATAATAATAATAATTTTGATGTGATCTGATTTTAATAAGTCCTGATCTGATCTGATCTGATTGGATCTGATCTGATCTGATTGGATCTGATCTGATCTGATTTGATCTGATCTGATCTGATTCGATCTGATCTGATCTGATTTTATTAAAAATAAGAAAAAATAAGTTGAACGGAACGGGGCCTAAGGAGGAAAAGAGAAAAGAAATAGGGAAAACTTTGAGCTTTAGAGGGGAAGATTAGACATAACAAATTAAGTCTTTGATTAAATATTATATTAAAAATACAATGCTAATTTCAGTTTTAAGTTACAAAATTTAACTAAAATAATCTTATATATTTTGAAGAAAACTCCCTCCATCTCAGAACGAATGCTACATAATGCAAAACAAATCGAAATTTTAAGTTTTTTGAACTTATTTTATTTAAAGATTGGTATAGAAATAAAAAATGTTTACATATTTAAAAAATTATGTAAAAGTTTTTCCAAAATAAGAGGTTACAAGAATAATAGTTTATTTTATCAAATAATCAATGATAACGCACAAATAAATAAATTTTTCGTAATTTTTAAATAGTGAAGTGTGATATTCTTTTTAAGACAAAAGGATTATATGATGAATTGTATGGAAAAAATAGATTTTATCCTAATTTCATCCAATTACAATAAATTTTATTGATTTGGGAGTTAATTTGATTAGTTTCAAACCTATTCACTAACTATTACTCAATAACATTAGATGTTAGTGTTAGCGTTTTGAAAAGCTCTCTGGCGATAGCGTTTAGTGCTATCATTTTTAAATTTGACCTACACTGTTAAACTTAGATGTAAAATTAATTATATTTGACTCTATTAAATTTAATTTTATCTAATTTCAACCAAATACAATCAAATAGTTTATAATTTTTTACTAAACTGAATATAATTCACTTAATTTAATCAAATTTCACTCAATTTCGCCCAACTGTGTTCAATTAGAGCGTAACTAAATTTTAATTTCATCAAAAATAATTTTAAAATCATTTTAATTATATTAAATTTATATCTTAATTAAATATATATATATATATATATATATATATTCATAATTTGTAGTCCAAATTTGTAATATATGACTAAATATTCAAAAAAGTTTGGGTGGAGATAATATAATTAGAAAAAATATAAAATAATATGAGGTGTTGAATTGATGATAGATTGATAAATGTGATGAAGCATAAAAAGAAACATAGATAATTAAATTTCAATTAGAAAATAATATGTATCCAAAATAAATTTGATTGAAAATTATCTGAACTAAAATTTATCCGAAACATAAATATATCTAACCGAACTAGATCCAAAACTGAAAAATATTCGATCCAAATTGAATCTAACCCGAATCTATCCGAACCGATTGATATCCGAACTGTATCTAAACCGACTTGGAACCAAACCGAAATCAAAAAATGTATTGAACCGAATCAAATCTGAACCGAAATTAAATCGATCCAAACTGAACCAAACCGATAATATCACATATCCGAAAGATATCCGAACTGAAAAAATCTAATCCGGAACCGATCCGGTTAACCCGATTGCCACCTCTACGTGTAGATCGAACTTTTAATATATGGATTATGGAGTATTATTTTCATTCCCCCCATAAAAATTATGGATTATATGACTTCACTTTGACGGGATTTAAGAATCATATTCAGAACTTGTCCAGGCTTGAGTGATAGGAAGTCTTTTCTCAAGATTCAAGAGGAAGTTCACGCAGGTTCGAGCCCGGCAGAGATAAAGACGTTGGCTCTTTATTTGTCATTAAGTTGAGAAATGTATGAACAGATATCATATTCTAATAGAGTCAATAGCATTCAAAAAAATCATATTGAAATATTAGAAGTGCGTATTTAAAATTTATTCAAAGAGATATTTGTTTTAATTAACACATGTGCATTTCTCAAACAATCATGTTGCTTAGCATACTTCTAATTTAGTCTGCTCTTGGTTCCTAATTTAATTTTTATTTTCACTATTTATAGGATCAAAATATATTTTATTTCTTTAATAATTTACTTTAATCATTTTCAAAATAGCGTAATTGTGTCACCTCTTATTGTGAAGGGTTTTTATGTAAGTTTCAAGTATATAAATTTTACTCTCTCCCTTCCAAGAAATTTTCCAAGACACTATATACGGGGTCAAACTTAACTCAATTTGTTTGCTTATTTTTACTAGTGATTTCATTAAAAAAAAATATATAGCCTTGTCACCTCTTATTTTGTAAGAATTATAATGTAATTTTTTACTATATAAATTTTATTTTTAAAGTTTTAACTTACAATCAAATAAATTATATTGAAAATAAAGTCGGTCATGCCTCGTAACACATAATAAAAAGATCTATGGGGAAAGAAGGGATTATTTTGAAAAAAATTATAATGTCGTAATATGACAACAATTCCAATTGAAGCACGTACGGTGCTCCATTTATAAAAGTGACGATTCCCACTTGAGGGTGGACATGGTACGGTTCTGGTTCCAGAACCGCCGGTTCCTCTACCGTCACCCCATAGCACCGTTACCGGTGCCGGATGTCACGATGCCGGTGTCGGTTCCAGAAACGGCGGTTCCGGCACCAGTTCTGGGCCGGTTTGGTGGTTCCCTAATTTTTTTGTTATTGTAAATCTGTTAGTGTAAAATAAATTAAATGTTTGATAATTTATAAGAATGTAGTTGTTATTTAAATAATGAAAGCTGAATAGTACAAAAACAAATACATTTAGTATCCTACCGCTTCAAAAAATGCAATGAGATAAAGAACCGTAAATAAACCCTCAAAGGAACCCTCAAAGGAGCTTATAAATCGTTCACCTAAAAAAAATCTAATTGCAATATAAAATAAATATCGAAATTTATTCCTTGAAACTATTGCTTCCCTTTGTCGTTGCATTCATGTAATTTTGCCCCGTTTTAAGGTTTTAAAGTCGTACCATGACTCTTGAACTTGACGTCTTGCCAAGAGCAAATTTCTGTTACAAACAAGTGTATGAAGATTGACATCGTTCCTACCTCCCATGCCGCCCCCGCATATGAACTACTCGAATTCTTGATCAATCATAGTGTCACCCATGAACTGATCGCGTATTGTAGGAAAACAAGAGACAAAGCATCTCCCTTGAGAAGCACGTGAGCTCGAACCCTCGGAGGTGGCTTGGACTTTACCTTTGGTATTATAATGTATTTTAAATATATTATAATTTTCAAAATTTATAATAGTAGTGTATATATTATATAAATATGATTATATGAATATATGATTAAAATTCTATAATAATTATATTGAGAATTGAGAAGAATTAGAGATAGATTGCCATGGCCCAGGCAGTTCCGGTGCCAAAAATTAAGATCTGGAACTAGACCCGTGTCCACCGGTTTCAGTAACACTGTCGGGTATCGTCTCCTCTGTCTTCGGCTCTGGTACAATGGCAATTCTGTACCAATACCGTGTCCACCCATATTCCCACCCCTTCTAATTTGCGCAGCAAACCCTTTTACTCTGGCCCAAACCAAACCTACTATATAACCGTTCAATTTCATCTCCTAAATTTAATTGACTTTAAAGTCAATTGTTTTTAATCTCAAAGTCAACTAAATTTAGAGAATGAGATTGAAGGGATTCTGTGGTGTGACCAAATGAGGCCGAAGTGAAAGGGTTTTCCTAGGAAGTGAGAGGGATAGAAACCAATTTTTTTTTTAGAATAAATCTAGGGGTACACTAAAATGCAGTATCTCATTTGTTTTGTATACCAGGCAATGGGTACCCCATTTTTGTCTACATGCGAAAAGCAATTTACCAAACTAATCCAACAAACATTTAAATCAATTAAAAATAGGGAGTAGCTAAAAGCCTAAAACAACCGCATGTTGTTCATCATTCCACCGCATGCCAAACTTAGCCTTTATAGTTTTAAACTGGAAAGTATGGAACAAAAAGTTGGAATTTGGTTGGGGAAAAAAATTTGTACTATATCATCTCTATTCTCTATCCCATAAGACATTCATCACTATCTGATCCAGGAATTTGTGAGCCTTATCTTCAATTATAATTATTATTAAAATTTATATGCTACTTCAACAAGCCATTAGCAGAAAGAGCTAAAGCTGGGAGGGGTAATTGAGGTATAAGAAAAAAACTGAAGTTTGTAGAGATGGGTGGAGGAAGAATTGCAGAAGTGAACAAGGAGAGGGCCAAGGAGTACCAAGGAAGGGTCACACCATATGTCATCATAACCTGTTTATCAGCTGCCATTGGAGGCTCACTCTTTGGTTATGACATTGGAGTTTCAGGTCACTGATTTCAATCCCTTGGAATTACTTTTAGTTTTTGGCCCCTTTGGTTGAGTTGGTAGATCTTGTGTTTAGTTAGTTTTTGGGTATTTTTTCTGTGTTTGGTTCAGCTGGGAGTCAAGTGTGTGTAATTATTGCTCATAATGAAGTGAAAACTGTCTGATTTTTTTAATGTAGTGACAATTGTCTGTGTTAGAATATAAAAAATATTTTTGGATCTATAATTGCAAGTTTGGGTTTTTAATTGAGTTGCTTAATTCAGAGTCTTGTTGGAATTTGTCAATTTCAGCTGCTGTTTTTTTGTGTGAAAAGAATGCTGAAATAACATCTATGGATGAATTTCTGGAAGAACAGCTAAATCATTGTGGAAGACATGTCCCACAATAAAGCATTAAAAGAAATGGTGTTCAATCATCAATATTTTAAAGAAAGGGATTTACTTATGCTACTTGAGATCTATTTCAAATAAAGGGCATTATGGAATGACATCAATGTGTTCAAATGTGTACATATAACAGGGGGAGTGACATCAATGGATGAATTTCTGGAACGGTTTTTCCATAGAGTGTATGAAAAGAAGCAACACGCGCACGAAGACAACTACTGTAAATATGACAGCCAAAGTCTTTCGGCATTCACATCGTCTTTGTATTTGGCAGGACTAGTGTCCTCCCTGGTTGCATCGCCTATCACAAGAACCCATGGGCGTCGCGTGAGTATAATATTTGGTGGTGTCAGTTTTCTTGTTGGGGCTGCTCTTAACGCCTCAGCTATGAACTTGGCCATGCTTCTTTTAGGCAGAATCATGCTCGGCATCGGCATTGGCTTTGGCAACCAGGTTAGCATTTTCATGCTTGTTTCCAAGAGGTGTTGTTTTGGTCATTAACTAACTAAACATCCGCTTTGCTTGGGTTTTCAAGGCGGTCCCATTATATCTGTCGGAGATGGCTCCAGCCCACATCAGAGGAGCCTTGAATATGCTGTTCCAGCTAGCAACAACTCTTGGGATCTTCACAGCAAACATGATCAACTACGGAACAAGCAAGCTTCGGCATCCTTGGGGGTGGAGGCTTTCGCTGGGCCTTGCTGCACTGCCGGCTCTGCTGATGACAATAGGTGGAGTTCTACTTCCAGAGACACCAAACAGCCTAATCGAACAGGGGAAAGGGGAGAGAGGGAGACGGGTTTTACAAAAGATAAGAGGGACTGAGAGTGTGGACGCGGAGTACGAAGACATGGTGGACGCGAGCAATCTGGCAAAGTCGGTTAAGCACCCCTTCAGAAACATTCTGCAGAGGAGGAACCGGCCTCAGCTGATCATGGCCATATGTATGCCGGCGTTCCAGATACTCACTGGCATAAACATCATACTCTTCTATGCACCAGTCTTGTTTCGGAGCATGGGGTTCAGAGGAGCTGCAGCCCTGTATTCTTCTGCTTTGACAGGAGGGGTTCTTGCATTGTCCACGGTTGTGTCCATGGCCACGGTCGATGGCTGGGGGAGGAGAGTCCTGCTCATTGCTGGTGGAGTCCAGATGATCATTTGCCAGGTGGTTGTGGCCATAATCCTAGGCCTGAAGTTTGGGGATGACAAGGTGCTTTCCAAAGGGTACTCAATCCTGGTGGTGGGGTTTATATGCCTCTTTGTCGCGGCCTTCGGGTGGTCTTGGGGTCCTTTGGGATGGACAGTGCCGAGTGAGATCTTTCCAATGGAGACGCGGTCGGCGGGGCAAAGCATCACCGTGGCTGTGAACCTCTTCTTCACATTCGCAATCGCGCAGTCTTTTCTCTCGCTTCTCTGCGCCCTCAAGTCTGCAATTTTCTTCCTCTTTGCTGGGTTTATCACCATAATGACCATTTTTGTGTGCCTCTTTCTGCCTGAGACAAAGGGAGTGCCCATTGAAGAGATGATGCAGCTGTGGCAGAAGCACTGGTTCTGGAAGAACATTGTTTCTGGTAGCCACTCACAACAACCTTACCACACTGATAATGGAGAGCACGAATCTAGCACTAATTAATATGGAATCCTGATTACTGTTGAAAGTCTGTACTTGTTACCACCTTCAAAAGGCCTTTTTTTAGAGAAATAAATCTACAGCTACATATCTTTCTCTATCTATTCAAGCTTACGCTTTTTCTAAAGTAACCAGAGTCAAATACTCGTCGGTCCCTAAAAATTGTCACAATTTGACTTTTTTGGTCAAAGTGTAGCACCCTTTGACAGCAAATTATGAAAATTGTATATTTAGTTATAGTGTAAATTTATTAAAATTGAGTTTATTTTGAAATATAGTTTTGAAATATCCAATGTTTAAAATATTGAATTATTTTAAATTATATTTAATTTATGGTTAAAGAGTCTTACAGTTTGACCAAGTCAAAATATGACAATCTTTTAGGGACAGAAGAAGTATAACACAATATGATAAAAGCTTGAAGACATTTAACATTTGTTCTCCTCCTAAATTCATCGTTCATTGGTTCCTAAATTTGAGATTTTTGATATTTTTCAGCAAAGAGTAAAGAGGTGAACTTGGTGGCTTATTTTTGTAGGCCACTCTGAGCTTAGGTCGCAAGAGTACTCATGTGCACTTAATCCTTAGGATATGTGAATTTAGGAAGCTTTGATTGGGTTTCTTTGCTTGGTTTTTTATGCATGGAAGAGGCACACAAAGCGTTGGACAAAATGGCCCAAATAACTTCGCACCACATGTTGTTTCTTCCTCTCAAAACACTTGTTTGGTTTAATTGGGGTCCATAAAGCTTCAAATATGATTGTTTCCCTGAGTTGAAATTTTTTTTAATTTTTGAATTGAAACCTCAAATTTCTCAAATGGAAAATCACATGTAGTACACACGAAATCCTTTTATTTTAATTTTTTATAGAAATATCCAATCATCGGTAGAAGAGGACAACAAAATAACGTGTACTCCCTCCGTCCCAAAATATTCACAACATTTGTTTTTTCAGTAGTCGCGGGAACTTTTGTTTATTTTGACGTTTTCATTAGTTATTTGATAAAATAAAATATTCTTGACACCTCTTATTTGGAAGAACTTTTCATGTAGTTTTTTGATATGTAAATTTTATTTTTTATTTCTATACTAATTTGTAAATAAAATGAATTGAAAAAACTTGATATTTTGTCTCGGGAATACAAATGTGGCAAATAATTTGGGACGGAGGAAGTATTACTTATGGAAAATTGTTTATTTTATAAATGTGCACGACACTTGAGGTATCAAAGGAAAAGTAGTGGACCAGGAACCCCGCAAAATTGCATGTGTTACGTGCGAAATAATTGGGACAGAGGATCCACTCACATGCTTCACATTTCTACTTTCTCACTTCTCAATTACTTCTTCTTATCCCACTTTTAAGTTCTAACTACTCCTTTCCCAACCATCTAACTTCACCCACTCCTTATTATCCCAACTCTTCACTAAAATCTCATATATCTTCTTTTCAAATTTATCTCACTTTCACACTACTCCATAAGACTCAAAATTGCTCAGATAGTTTTTATTATTTTTATTGTACTTAGATTTTAGACATTAATACGGAGTAATATTTATGTTAGATGTTATGTTTTCGGTAGTTTCCATTCTTTATTTGGTAGTGTTAGAATTGTGTGTTACTAGATTTTACCCGTGCGATGCACGGTTAGAATTATATTTACATATATAAATTATTATTTATTTATGTAAACAATAAGTATTATAAAATGAATAAATAGAATACAACTAACTTCAATACATGTCACACCCAAGTACAATGTCTGACATTTAAAAGTATCAAATACGAAACTAACTACAAATTTTAAAAAACTTCTTTATATACAACATTTGAAGTATAGTCCTAAGCATTATTTTCTTCTTCACAACTTAAGATCTTTAATCCTTCACGATTTGTTACAGAGGAGATAGCAACATAAACCTGACCATGACTAAACACTGGTTTTTTAAGTAGTAGGCCAACATGCGATAAAGATTGTCCCTCACTTTTGCTGATAGCCATTGCATATGAAGTCATGATAGTAAATTGCTTCCTTTGAAACTTGAAAGGAGTCCTTTTATCGGAAGGAGTTAAAGAAAGTCTAGGGATGACAACCTCATGACCAACATGCTTCCGTGCCATCACTTTTCCTTGAATTATATGCTTCCCCATTCTCATCACTATTAATCTTGTACTGTTGCACAAACCCATGGATTGATCGATATTTCTCAGAAGCATGATTGGGGTACCGACCGTCAACATAAGCACGTGGTTTGGAACACCTGAAGCTCGAATATCATTTAAAAATTTGGGTGAATGTAAATCACCTTCATTACTCAATATTCAACTCTTGCTTCAATCTTCTTGATCAAAATATTATTTTTGAGAGTTAGAAACATCTTTTGTTAAGTGCTAAAGATATTGTCATCTATAGAGCTTTCATATTTCAACACTTCTTGCTCAATTGTGTGAGCTTTCATTCTTGTGTTGTAAACTCAATCTTGTTTGAGTTGTTGCTAAGACTTGTGTGATTTAAGTCTTGTTGGTTGTTGTTAAGAATTGTGTGACTCAAGTCTTGTCGTACGAAGTTGAGGCTTGTGTGATTCAAGTTCTCGAGTTGTATCAGTTTTTCAAGCACCCATTATATTGAAGCTTGAAGATTAGTAGGACTTTTGAGAGAGTCCCTCAGAGGACTGGACTAGCCACAAGGTGGTGAACCAATATAAATCACAGTGTACTTCTTCCCTTGCTCTTTACGTTTCTCCTGCGATTTTTATTCCGCTATCACACACGCAATAAATGTACATTCTAGCAAACAACTCGATCTATTCACCCCCTCTAGAGTTGCACTTTTGTCTAACAATAAGTGTTGGGTGTCAACATCCAATCCTAGATCGCTCTTTCGTTGTTGTTGTTGATGGTGATGTTATAGTTGATCCAACTCTTGTATATTATGATAAAGAATGTGTTGATCCAACATGTGAATTTATGTTCACTGCATTAGGTGTCGATCCAACACTTATGAGTATGTTAGCTTACCTAGAAGAACTCTAAGATTGACATGAACCAATAGTAGCATGAGTGTAAGATATTAGAACCATGTGGTACCTGTTGAGGTCAATGACTACTGGAGTAAAAACGCACGTGCTTGGATCTATAGAGGGACTCCTAGTCGGGTGCCAAGAGACCGTAATCTAGAATGAGGCTAGAAGCATGTGTTTGGGAAATTCTTTACAAAAGGTTATGAATCTACGCACATGGTAAGAACATGATGTGGCGATTGCCAAGGAAGGAATATGTTGAATTGTGGTTATCTATTGCATGCTGCTTGCATGATAGCATGTAATTGTAATAAAAAGTAGATTCGCCTAAGTGTTTACTCAAATGTTAAATATTTTTCATTTAGCTTCATCGTGAGCGGGTAGTGTATTTTGTTTGCAACATGCAAGTAATTAGGAACAAAATGAATCTAAAGCCCATCTTAGAAGACAACGCGGATGAAGAGATGTACGATATGATGATTGATGATCGCGAACAATTATTTATTTCCAAATAACTTATTATGTTTTCGGACATTATTCTCAAGTTGTGTTTTGAATTAATTACTAACCTTCGCACTGTTTGGTTTTACTCTGATGGAGTTTGAGATAATATTTTTTAATTGTTTGGAAAGTATATAGTGTTTGGATAATAATTCAGTAAAAACTCGGTTTGCTCACCCATGTATTTGAATTACGTCGGTTGGGGTGTAATTGTATGTGTGTGTGTGTGTGTGTGTGTGTATATATATATATATATAGGGGGGGGGGCGGTTCAGGTGAGAATGCACCTTGGTGAAAGAAATAAGAATAAAATCTATCCTTTGGATTTGATGCATCGTGCGACTCGGATTGCATCCTGCACTTAGATTTTGAGATAGTGCATTTTTAAAGGATTTTGGTGCATTTCGACATGATGCATTTTCAAATCATTTTGGTGCACCTAATTTTGATGCAATCCTGACCCTTAGATTTCACAATCTAAAGCACGAGATTCATTCTTATTTCTTTCATAAGATCGCATTCTCACTTGAACCTATATATATATATATATATATATATATATATATATATATATATATATATATATATATATATATATATATATATATTTTGGTTCTGGTGAGAATGCGATCTTAGGAGAGAAATGAGAATGAATTTGGTGCTTTAGATTGTGCGATCTAAGGGTCAGGATTGCATCAAAATTAAGTGCAACAAAATGGTTTGAAAATGCATCACGTCGAAATGCATCATAATCCTTTGAAAATGCACTATCTCAAAATCTGAGCGCATGATGCAATCTGAGCCGCACGATGCATCAGATCCAACGGCTAGATTTCATTCTAATTTCTCTCCACAAGGTGCATTCTTACAGGAACCGGCCCCTATATATATATATATATATAACTTTTCTTTCCTCTTACTTTTCTTCTTAACCAAATAAGGAATTACTTTAAAAAAAGAAGGAATTTTTTGACATTTCCTTTTTCTTCATTGTTGATTTATCCAAAACAACACATTTTCTCATCTCTTTGGTCTAATTTTATCTTCATTTTATTCTTCTGATTTTTTGAGAGAAAAAAATAAGAAGAAATAAAATGAAGAGAAGAATAGGGAAGAAAATGTGTTGTTTGGATGAATAAAAAATGAAATGAATGAAAATGTCAGTTTTTTTCCTTGTTTGATAAGAAAGAAAAAATATTATTCCCTCTGTCCATATTTTGATTACAAAATGAGAATTACGAGGTAAATTCTACGATTTTTGAAATCATTTTATTTAGAAATTGGTACATCAATAAGAAATAAAAATTATTTGTTAAAAAACACATCAAAAGTTCTACATAGCAAGAGGTGACAAAAATATTTTATTTTGTCAAATAATCAATAAAAACACACAAACAAAAGTTATCGAGAAGAGAGAGAAAATAAAATTTTAATTAAAATTGGGACGGAGGGAGTAAATCAAAATTGCTTAATGCTCTTATATAAAAATAATATTACATGTGTTACGTTTCTAAAAGATTCATATTTTCTTTTTTGTTGTCCCAAAAAAGTTGGTATATAAAAGCCTAAAAGCAATTTGTTGTATCACATTATCTCTCTCACTGTCTTTCATGAATTTCCAATGTATAATTTATTTATTTTCTAGAATACGTAGAGATTAGCTCCAAAAAATTCTTTGCAGACAAAGAGATCATTTAATAGGTATCTATTATTAAGAAGAGCACAATAATCATTTTATTCTTCTCTCTATTAAAACTTTTTAAAACATAATCCATCCTTAATTTTCTTCTTTCTAGTCCGCAATATTTTCTGTACAACCAAATAAGATAAAACATCAGTTTTTCTTCATTCTCTTCGTTCTTGTTTTTTTGTTCCCTTTGGTATTAAGAATAGAAATCATTCTAAATAGGACTAAAACATAGAGAAAAGTATCAAAATAGGACTTTCATGTTTTTTTTTTCCGAAATAGGACTTTACACCGTGGTAATGTGACTTTGCATTGTGGTAATGTGGCAGTGTACAGGTGCACATTACTAAACTTTTTTGGTAATGTATATGACAATGTTTGGTAATGTAAGTCCTATTTCAGGAATAAAAAGATGGAAGTCCTATTTTGGTATATTTTCAATGTTTTAGTCTTACTTTGGTCTTTCTCCCTATTAAGAATTGACAAAATTAGAATTAAATTCTTTAATTCATATTTATTTTTTTTGCATTACCAATTTTAAATCTACATATTTTTATATTATCAAATAATAAAATTGAAAGTAAAATCTCCCATTCCAATTTTATATTTTCAATTTCATATTCGAAAGGAAGCCTTATCTACACGTTTTTTTGTCTTGAAACAAAGATATCCCACTAATTCAAAGTCCAAACGGGGCAGGAGTACGGCATTAAAATGACATGACGGCCACTCGTCATTTCTGGTCTCTGGGTGAGTTTTGACGTTGAGTTAACAAACAACAAGCAGCTCGTTGGTTCCAATCAATTGCGCGTATATACTACTCCGTATATACACTCCCTTGGCCGGGGCTCTCTCTCTCTTTCCCTCTCCTGTCATCAGATTCCGTGGTCAATGGCTAGTCCGGTCCCGGTAACGAAGAAGGCGGGGAGAGAGGGCGGCTCTTCCGAGAGCGGCAGCTCCGAGAGCGGTGGATCGGACAGATTCGCCGGCGGAGTTGGCTCTTTCGAGTACTCTGGCTGGGTGTATCATCTCGGAGTCAACTCAATTGGCCATGAGTATTGCCATCTCCGCTACCTCTTCATCCGCGGCATGTACGTCGAAATGTACAAGCGCGACCCCCATGAGAATCCCGGCATTGTAAGTATTAATACCACACTCATTTTCTCCCTTCACTTTCCCCCCTAGTTGTAATTTGAGCTGATTTTTTCCACTTAATTTGAATCCAGATTTTTTTTTACTCCGTTTGTAGTTTTTCAGCTGTCTGTTTTTTTCTCTTAATAATCCAGCAAACAATTCTTCATGTTCCCTGTCTACAAGTACACTAGGGAGTGTTAGGAATCTTTAGGGCTATTGCCTCGAAGGATATAATCAAGGCTGTTAACTGAAGCTATACAGTGGGCTAAACCAGTTGAATGATGTAGACCTGATATTTTTGTTATGCTTGCCATTTCACCCAATTTCACCACCAAGCATGTCTGCATGCTTTAGTTTACTTGTCAATATCTCTATTTTACTGCAGAAACCCATTAGAAGGGGTGCTGTTGGACCCACACTTATGATTGAGGACTTGGGTCGTCGACGAGTTAATCATGGGGTAAGCATTTTGCTTCAATGTCCTTAAAACTTTGCTTCATTCATCTGAGTTTCTTTTAACAGGCTGTTTGGAAACCCCTCGAGTTAAATTCCCACAGTAATTGAAATTATATTCCTTGATTTGGAATTCTATAGTAGGATTAATATTTAATGAAAATCAATGGAATTCAATTCACTCTGATTGTTGAGATGCATATGCGGAAACATCAGACAGTAAATTAGAGACGATGAATGGAATGACAAAAATAGGGGGAATACGTAGAAGAATACTACTGGAAACTGGTTGATTCTCTATAGGCAAGCCACCGAGAACATGACGAGACCCCGGGTTGAAGCAACACCACAATCTCTTAAAGGAAAAACTATCCAATATTAAAAATGAGTTTTGAAAGTCCCATGCCCTTAGGAACACAACTTATAGAAAGAGATATATCTATAACCCCAATGCTTTGTTACCTTCAAATCAGTACCATCTTGAAGCCACTTCAAATTGTAGGGACTAGGATGGTCTAAAGTCGGTAGTCCTAGCTTTTCCACAATTTTCACGGAATTCACATTGGGGGGTAACTCCTATGGATGATCATGGTATACAGTTTCCACTTCACCGTGACAGCAGCTCATGTTGCCAGTCCTCTATAATTTACTGATTCATTCCACATAGAATTGTTGAATTCCATTCTTAATGGAACTCAATTACCTCTTATTAAAGGTTTCCACAAACTTTATTAACTTTTCCATTGGATGAATATATCACAACTGTTTTTTCCTTTAATTTTCACTTAGTTGCATCTTTCCTCTTGAACTTTTCGATTTTAGTTTATTTTATATTTTATAAATATAGTCTTCATTGAGATGATGAAATCTGATATAGTGTAGTGTCTTCTTTTCGGTTTTTAGGATGTTTATGTTCTGAGATTTTACAATCGGTTGGATGAAACCAAAAAGGGAGAAGTAAGTTTTTGATTCATTTTCCATCCAGTATCTTATATGAAGCTTGTATAAACTAGATTCACCGGGTCCTATCCCCACTTTGGTAAAATGTGAGGCCCAAGTGCACCAGATTGATTTATATGATCTAATGATTTGAGTGGTGCATTGTTACTAATGATGGACGAGCAAACTTATTACATAAGCCACCATAAACTGCTATGGACCATGCTTAGGGGCACCCCACATCTCACCCCACCTTCTCACAGACATCCACATACATCCGTTACTCCGTTACTGTTCTGTGAGAAGGTTGAGGTGAAAAGTGGGGTGAGAGTTGTGGTGACTTTAGCTTTTCTCAAACTGCTATAGACTGCCATTCTTTACAATTTTTTGCGGCACAGATTTTCCTTGCGATAGAAAGTTTTCAACTTTGGTTGGTGATTTGGATGGGATTTGACGTTAAATCCAATCATTGTATGACATAAAATATCTTTTTTTAGTGCCATTAACTCTATTACAATTGTAGTTTCTGGCCATACTTTCTCAACCTAATTACGCACATTGAGCCAATGCCTCTGTTGGAAACCAAACCTGGGTGAGCATCCCACAATATATTGGGGAGTGGTCTACCTGCCACTCAAGCCAAGGGAGAAGCTCGTATCACATAAAATCTCTATTTAGTCCATATGGAATAGTGTTCATTTCTCCATTAGTTGAAGAATGGAAAATTCTCGTAAATGTAAAACTTATTTATATTTTACCAGATTGCTTGTCCTACAGCCGGAGAAGCCAAACAATGGATGAATGCATTTGATCAGGCAAAACAACAGGTATAAAATACATTGAGCAAAGATGTATGCTATATTACATGTGTTTGTCAACTAGACTTCATCGTGACCAAGATTTGTGATCTATTACTGAGCATTAATGGCTTCCATTGTTAACCTTTGCTCTATTGACCTCTGCATAAATTAGCACATTTTTTTGTATTCCCCTCTTATATCTTGTCCTGGTAAGGAAAATTACCAACATAAGTTAGATGTTGATGCAATCATTAGTTCCATAGTACTACACAGTCTACACTTTCAACTTAAAGCATAATTTTCATGTGTCGAAATGCCACTGCTCAATGACAGATATCTGCCAAAGTAAACAACAACAACAACCCAGTGTTACCATTTTTGGTACTTTTATTCAACAATTTTGTTGCAGGCAGAATATGAGTTGACAAAAGGTGGCAGTGCAAGGACTAAGCTAAACTTGGAGACTGAGTATGGCTACGTTGTCTCTTATGAGGAAAAAAGATCTATATTTGTATTTAGCTCACAAGCATTCTGTTAAAACATAAACTTTCATTGCTTATTCCAAATAGCTTTTGTTTTCCTCAATTCCTCATACGAGTATTATAGAAGTAAAACGTAATGACTCAATAAGGATTCCTGAACAATGGCAGTATAGATTGTTCCACACACATGAATGTTTTTCTCCAGAATCTCCACTATGTCATGTGTCACCGTGCTCAGTTCTGAATGACTGTAAACATACTTCACATTCCTTTTTTAAATAAACCTGCCAATAAAAGGATTGTTATTTTTAGAAAGCAAAAGAAAGAGTCACTACTTTCTGGTGAGGTGGAAGTGTGGAACCGATAAAGAGTATCAACTAGGATAAGATAACTATTATCACCTATGTTGTGTATTCAAGTTTGATGGAATGTAACTTGATTACATGAAGGTTGCAACAGTGAGCGATGTTTATTTATGCAAAATAAGAGACATATGAGCTAGGAATTTTACTATTAATAGGATCCCAAAATCATGATGCAGAATTGCAGATATAATAAAAAAGCAACTCCCAATACTTAAGGACTTTTAAGTTGAGTTTAAGCAACTGTTCTACACCTTTATGAATTATATAGACTATTCTAGCAATAAATTGGCATATTGCATTATCCTGATCACAACATTAATTGATTGCCTCTTTTGAGTCTACTTATACTGGTATACATGTGATATTTCTGCCACTTAAAGTTACTATCTTTTGTTGAAGGATTAACCTTGAAGGACATCGACCTAGAGTGCGGCGCTATGCACATGGCTTGAAAAGGCTAATAAAAATAGGACAAGGTTGACAATTTGATGTACTTTGATGTCTTTTTGTGCCTGAGGAAATCTTATTTATTTTGTAGTGGAATGCTGTGGAATAGTTAAGATCTTAGGATAGCCACGCGCACACACACTCTCTCCATGAAACCCTATCCGATCATGTTTGCATTTGCGCACTATATGTGTGTTTCGGCTTTACTTGTTCCATAGATGAGCAGGTACTTCCTGTAATAAACTAATTGTAATATATTATAAATGTTCTTGTATACATAGGTCCAGAGAAACTTCTGCGCCAAGCTTCAAATCTTGGTGCCGACTGCAGATCAGAATTGTACTATGACACAGATGGAGCTGATGCAATAGAACCACATGAATGGAAATGCGTCCGGACAATTAATGGTATGATTATTCTATAATTTGTACCTGCTTTATATTGGGAATTTAGCTGTTTTATATCTTGTTTATGTTTCCTTCACCACATTTTCATACGAATGCTGGTACTTTATTTTTTAGGCTGAACCTTAGACTTTAACTATTAATAAAATTACTGGAGCAGAAGATCCTCATCCCAAAACTATGGGCATTAGTTTATGCTGGGACTTCATATGTACACCCAACCATTTGATTTTTCAGGAAAACTTTCTCATAATTTGTTCTACAGCATTTAATCTACAACGCACTATAACTTCACGACCATTGAGAGAATGCTAATATAATATTAAAGTACTGGGGCTGGCAATA
Organism: Cuscuta campestris; assembly: GCA_900332095.2. Classification (NCBI taxonomy): domain Eukaryota; kingdom Viridiplantae; phylum Streptophyta; class Magnoliopsida; order Solanales; family Convolvulaceae; genus Cuscuta; species Cuscuta campestris. The sequence goes on from OOIL02003458.1 coordinate 180,918, forward strand.
TGTTGCATTAGGGCCAAGTGTAAAAGCCTGACTTTTGATAGTTTGGTGGACCTGGTGGTTTGAATACAGTCTATCAAAATTAAGATTCTCCAACTTGCCTGTGTCTAGTAGAGTAGTAGATTATGATTTTCCTTTGATATTCTCTTTGTTTATTTTTAACTTTGTGTTCGCCTTTTTGTAGTGTAGGTGTTCGAATATTCGAAGATGTGGCTGAAGCAAAGGTATCTATCATCATTTGAAATCAATATTTTTTTAAAATACAGAATACAAAAAATATAGTTGTACTATAAGGAGTTAGAGACTCCAAACCGAACTTGGGAGATAGGCCTCTGCCAAGAGCCAAACTGAAAATATTAATTAATTTTAATCAACACATTAGCAGGCCAGAAACACTAGCAGGGCAATGCTTTACTTGCCAAATTTCCAGTCAAGGAAGAATACTAGGGCTAGCTTCGGCATAATTCGATCTCATATATTTTATGTTCTGCCTTTCCCCATGCATATTTTTAGATATTTTCTCATAGAAGGCGCTTATGTCTTTTGAACACATTAGCTGGTATTGTGGGGGTTTCAGTCCTCAGATCTTGTTTGTTCTTTTCAAACAGTGCATTTTTTATTTTTTTCGCGGAACGTCGATCACATTTATTAGATGAAGAAATATCCATAGAGGCATAGACAAGACAGAATGTACACCATAACTCAGTTTAACATTCAGATAGCCTATGTCAATTGGCAACTTCTTGAGGCTCGTCTATGATATGATTATACTATGGTTTCCAACATTGCAGCAGGTGGAATGGAATATTTTTCCTAACAATAACAGTACTCCATCAAGCTTGAACTTATCTATATGAGTTATCCTTAGCATGAGACTTTGAAAGTTAAGGTCATTGGGCTCCAGAATTCTTTCCCTCGATTTTAGTGGTCTGCTCCCTTAATCTGATCAGCCATTTCTTTTCTGCGGCTTCCCCCACCCAGCTCTTCTGAGATGCTCTGGGAGTTTGTAGAGATAAACACATATTCTTCCCCACTAGAATTTTCCAACTGTCTCAAAGCATCCGCTGAGAAAATAGATTCAAGTCATTCAACCTCATTGTTCGAAGGGAGCACATTAGTTTCATGGCTTTTCTGATCATTAAACTACATTAGCCCCCTTGAAACTCAGATTCCCTGTCTCCACTCTTGCAGTCTTGCCAGAATCATGAATAGATATACACCTTTACTGATCCACTCAATGCCTTAGATGCTTACAGATGGAGCAATACCCCAGAACTTGGTTATATATAGCCTTTTGCATAACCAAGTAGTTCCCATACCCAATCTAATTCGATCAAATGATTCAAATTAGGCCAAGTAATATCGACTTCAATACAAATTTAGCTAAATGCATTCTATATTTTGATGAAGCTAGACTGCCAATTTGAATTGGCTTACCTATGTCTGCTCAAGTACAGAAAAGCATAATGTTATCATCGCAAACCAAATGGGACTCGGGAGGATAAATCCAGACTATCAAGGATTATACCATGAGTATAACTGTGTCATTGTGTGTATACTTGAATATTCTCATTGAGATCCAACTAATGAACAAAATTGTCTTCTGACCCAAATGATAATAAACTTCTTTTGTTCCTTAACAACAACAACAAACCCAGTGTGTATGCCATCGCGCTTGTGATTCAGGCACCCTCAATTAAACTTTCTTTCAAGCGTAGCTGCAAACAAGTCTTTGGGCATGACAAAGTGCAAATCAGAGCTTCCAAGGCTGATTTGAGAATTCCTCATATTAGACTAGAGTAAACGACCCATTCTCATGGTGTTTCCTCTCCATTTTAGCAATCAGTTCCAATCGCCCTTCATCGATAACCTCCCAAAAGGAATTGGATTTTTTTGAAGCAAACATCCAATTTCAGAGGATCTCGGCACAACTACAGATGTACGGTGTTGGAGGTAGTTTCCTACCGGCTTTCATAGAATTCTAGACCACAATGGGTGATACCAGTTGAAGTCATTGGATTGATCTAGCTCAGGATGATATTAGTGTTTAACATATCCATGATCCATACTTATATTCTTATACTTCCTCTGTCCCCACACAAATTCAAACAAAATGACACTTTAACTTTGCGGAGTTTAAGAGAAGTGTAAAAAAGTGAGTGCGGTTGCAATTTGTTTAGGTGCAAGAGAAATGTTGTGAGCATAGTTTGTAAGGCGGCAAGGCGAGGCGAGGCGCCAATGTACCTTCATATCGCCTAGGCGACGACTAGGCGACATACATACCTACACACATATATATATATATATATGTATATATATATATATGTATGTATGTATATGTATGTATGTATATATATATATATATGTATATATATATGTATATATATGTGTGTGTGTGTGTATATATATATTTGTATATGTATACATAGGTCTTATACATTTTAAGGAAGCTTGACAGAGAAGACCGAGAGAGAAAGAGAGAGAAGATAAGTTTAAGTCTGTTAGGCTACACTAAAAGAAAAAGGGCTGCACTAAAAAATGGGTTTTTTCAAAATTTTAAAGGGGCCCAAGGCATCAAGGCGAGGTTAGGCGAATTAAGGCGAGGAAAGGCGACGCCTAGGCGAGCGCCTGGTCGCCTTAAGGTTTTCTAGGCGAGGCGAGAGACAAGGCGTCCCAGTGACAGCGCCTTATCGCCTAGGCGACGCCTTACAAACTATGGTTGTGAGCGCAGATTCCTTTCCTTAACAAATGAGAGAAGTGTAAAGCTCATTTTTGGACAGACAAAGAAAGTGTAAATTTCATTGGAGGACAAAGGGAGTATGCCTTGTGATAAGTTGCTAAGTGCTAACTACTTTTACCTTTCATTTTCTTGAAGCTAATAATTGCTAATTATTTTTATTAGACAAATTTATATAAAAGACTGCTCATATAAGTTCTTCCCATCTTTGAGTGAGTAGAAATTTATGGTCAGTAATTGCATGGTAGCATCGGAATTTTAGTAAGGCATGTTCTCCGTCATTTCTTATTTGCATCATTAACACTGCTCTCTTCATTATTTAAAATTTTCAGAGTGCTAAGGGTGTTCTTGTCAAGGCAGTTTGTGTTGTTGAAGCAAGTGCAGACACTGTCTTTGAGGTGGTGTTAAGTCTTGATCGACGCCAACGATATGAGTATGTAACTTTTATTGTTTTCTAGGAATATCTTCCATTGTCACCTTGCAATTTATGTAGTATTTGTGTGAAGGTGGGATGCATTGACAGGTGACCTTGAGTTGGTTGATTCATTGGATGGACACTATGATGTAGTTTATGGAACCTTTGATCCAAGACACCTCACTTGGTATGCATCATTTTTCAGATGGTTATTCTGCTACACTATTCTTATTGCACAAGTTACTCTGTCCCTCTATTATGCCGTCTCTTTGCACTTGCATAGTACTCAAAATTGTCTACATGACAAAAGGTCACCTACTTAATCCATGCTGAATGCCAACGGTCATGATTATGAGAAACATTGGTGATTGCACATGGCCCCTTAAACTCTGTCCATCTATTATGCTGTCCTTTTGCACTTGCATTGTACTGCAAATTGTCGAGTACGTGACAAAATGTCGCCTAACTGATCCATGTTTAATTTTGACAGTCAAGAATATGAGAAACATTGGTGATTGCACATGGCCCTTTAAAGTCTTTTTTTTTAAATAAAAAAAATTTACTCCTACTGTCCCGCGGGGAAATTCCACAGTTTACTTTTTTATTCAACTGTGCAAATCTTTGACCACTAATATATATTTATGAGAAATGATTCATGATATGGAATTAAGATAAAAATGTTTGTTTAAAATAATTTCAGAAAAGTATACATTTATAACTTTCACTAAAGTATATCAATTTAATATGGGTACGTTATTTTGACTCCAGGATTCTGTCATTCTTATTTGACTCCTTCCCTTTGAGCGGTTGGATCTCTTTATATCCCATCCAATGGCGCGTGGTGTTACAAACCCCCAACATGTTTTATATTTTTAAATAACACCCCATCTCACTCCCCCCCAATCACACAAACAAATCACACACTCTCTCCATTTTCATCTTTATCAATAAATCTACATTGAACCATTCTCCTGAAACCTATGTCACATGCTTAGAGTCTGGCGCAACACAAAGTACCCGTGCGACGTCCCAATGCCCATTATTCATCTTAGTTCACCTCGAGACCAACCTTTTCCCCTCATATACGTGCTAACTGGTTTAGCCCTTCAGGGGAGTGGCAATAGCTCCCGACCAGTTGTGCCAAGTATCTTGCATGCTCTCCTTCATAGTCAAGTCCCACACTAGTGACAAGCTCCCCAAACATAACTCGATTGGCATGCCTAACTCGGCCAGACTCATGCATACAAGGCAATACGATGCCTTGATGCTATTGCCGCCCACATCATCACAATCATGAGAAACTCTGGTGCGTGACACTCTTCCCCACTCAAACTCTAGCACGCCCTCGTGCTAGGAGAAAAACGACTCTGCCCGAGGATCTTCGTAATGATATAGTTCATCTGTCATGCATGGAATCATTACCCTCTTCTTAAGTAGCACACTTGGCATTCAAATCATCCCCATAGACGAAACCCACAACAAGCGTGTTGTCACCCCTTGGACAGTCTTCCCAATTAAGACGTGCAGCATTCCACACTCTTTGCCAACAAACAAACAATATTCATACGAACCGCTCTATACCATTTGTCACGGGCTTAGAGTCTGGTGCAACACAAAGTACCCGTGCAGCGTCCCAAGGCCCATTCTTCGTCCTAGTTCACCCCGGGACTAGCCTTTTCCCCTCATATACGTGCTAACTGGTTTCTGCCAAGCCTCATCAAGGGAGCGGCAACAGCTCCTGACCAGTTGTGCCAAATATCTTGCATGGTCTCCTTCATAGGCAAGTCTGAGACTAGCAACAAGCTCCCCAAACTTAACTGGGTCGGCCTGCCTAACTCTGCCAGACTCATGCATACAAGGCAATACAATGCCTTGATGCTATTTCCGCCCACATTCTAGCCAATGACAGGACTCATGATAAGCACACCCACATCATCACAATCGCGAGAAACTCTAGTGCGTGACACTCTCCTTTGTAGCAAATGCCAAACTTCTTCGCCTCTTCTTCTCTAAGAAAGTTGTTCGAAGCACCCGTGTCTACAAGAGCTTTCACGGTGTGTCCTCCAATTTTGGCTTCTACGAACAACTAGCCCTTCTTTTCGGACATGGGCATCTCTACCTTTGCCTTGATCGCGTTGAGGAGTTGTAAGGATCCTACTCTCTCCTCTTCCCGTTCTTGCTCCTCCTGTTCCTCAATCAATGCCAAGAGTTTTGCCTTCTTTGGGCATTCGCTTGCCCGATGTGGACCCTCACAAAAGAAACATTTTAGTGGAGGTCTTTCTTCAGTTTTGTACTCCTTGGCTCTATTTGTCTTCTCGGTTGTCTCTTTGCCTCGGTGGTGGTCTTCCCCACTCTTTCCCCTGCCGCCCTAATCTTTTGACTTTGGTTTCTCGGGCTTCTTGAACTTGATAAGGGACTCGACAATGGAAATGTCGGTGGTTAAGTCTTGAGCACCACGTCTTTGAATGTCAAGTCTAGCCCACTGCTGCAACCCATGCATAAAGGCAAAGAAAGTATCCAGTGAACTCCTTCACGTATTCTCGAATGCTTCATTTATGTTGAAGTCACCTTAGCTTGCCTAGGGTCTCCTCTTCCACATGGCTAGGATAGAACTGTTTCTTGAGTTCACTCCTAAACTCGGCCCAAGCACTTATAGTGCGCATGTCTTTCTCCATATCCCCTTTTCTCCTTCTCCACCACACCATGGCAATGTCCTCAAGGAAGAGACTTGCCATATCAACTTTTTGTTCCTCTTCGTAAATGGCGAGAGCTTGGATGTATTACTCCATGCTCCATATGAAGTTATCCAGTTTCTTCGCATTCCTTGACCCTTTCTAGGATTTGAAGTCCTTACCTCAGACGTTGATGGACTACCTTGTGCAAGAGCCTTCTTGCACAACACGAGCTCCTCCTTGGCGCTCTTTAACTTGCGCGAGACTCTCGGGCTCTTCTTGCATTGAAGAAACCTTGACCTTGTGTGACTCTTCCATGGCCTTGATTTGGTCGAGATGTCAAGGTAAACTTAGGTGATTGGAACAGTCTCATCAAGGCCATGGAAGAGTCTGACAAGGTCGAGGTTTCTTTAATACGAAAAGAGCTCGAGAGAGAGTCTCACGCAAGTTGGAGAGCGCCAAGGAGGAGCTCGTGTTGTGCAAGAAGGCTCTTGCACAAGGTAGTCCATCAACGTCTGAGGTAAGGACTTCATCTTCTAAGATTGATATTCCGCGACCCAAATCCTACAAAGGGTCAAGGAATGCAAAGAAACTGGATAACTTGATATGGAGCATGAAGCAATACTTTCAAGCTCTCGCCATTTTTGACGAGGACCATAAAGTTGATATGACAAGTCTCTTCCTTGAGGACACCGCCATGGTGTGGTGAAGGAGACAAATGGATATGTAGAAAGGCACATGCACTATAAGCACTTGGGCCGAGTTTAGGAGTGAACTCAAGAAACAGTTCTATCCTAGCAATATGGAAGAGAGGCCCGAGGCAAGCTAAGGCGACTTCAACATAAAGGAAGCATTCGAGAATACGTGAAGGAGTTCACCGAGGCACTTCTTGAAATCCCAGACTATTCTGATAAAAAAGCTTTCTTTGCCTTTATAGATGGATTGTAGCAATGGGCTAGACGTGGGGCTCAAGACTTAACCACCGCCATTTTCATTGGCGAGTCCCTTATCGAGTTCAAGAAGTCCGATAAACCAAAGCCAAAAGATTAGTGCGGAGAGGGAAAGAGTGGGGGAGACCCCCACTGAGGCAAAGAGATAATCGAGAAGACAAAGGGAGCCAAGGAGTACAAAACTTGAGAGAGACCTCCACTAAAATGTTTCTTTTGTGAGGGTCCACATCGGGCAAGGGAATGCCCAAAAAAGGCAAAACTCTCGGAATTGATTGAGGAACGGGAAGAGGAGAGTGTAGGGTCCTTACAACTCCTTAATGCGATCAAGGCAAAGGTTGAGATGCCCAAGTTTGGAAAGAAGGGCCGATTGTTCCTGGAAACCAAGATTGAAGGACACACCGTGAAAGTTCTTGTAGACACGGGTACTTCCACAACTTTCTTAGAGGCAAAGAAGTTTGGCATTTGTTACAAAAGAGAGTGTCACGCACCAGAGTTTCTCGTGATTGTGATGATGTGGGTGTGCAAATCATGAGTCCTGCCATTGGCTAAAATGTGGGCGGCAAAAGCACCAAGGCATTGTATTGCCTTGTATGCATGAGTCTGGTCGAGTTAGGCAGGCAAACCCAGTTAAGTTTGGGGAGCTAGTCGCTAGTCTGCGATTTGACTATGAAGGAGACCATGCAAGATACTTGGCACAACTGGTCGGGAGCTGATGCCGCTCAAATTCTAGCCAATGGCAGGACTCATGATTTGCACGCCCACAACATCACAATCACGAGAAACTCTGGTGCGTGATACCTATCTCGCAGGTGACCTTTCCTATTGCGAACAAAGCTAATGATGCCTTGCTATTACATCTCTTCCGTCGCCTGCAGCGGATATCCATATAGTGAAGACACCCAAAGTTGACATGATGAAGCCGACGAGTCCATTGCAACTGAACTAGCATCCATTGCGGCATTACATCAAACTATTGAAATTACCAAGTGGTTTAGCAAATTAATAATAATCATATTAATCAACCCATATTCAATTTAATTTTATTGTTCCATGAAAATAATTACAGATTTGGTATTGTATACCCACTTACTGACTCTGTTTGGATCATCGATGCACAAAACTTTGATGAAATATATTGCATTCATCAAAGTCATAGTTGCCTACCTCCATTTTCATCGGCCTTGATATTTTTGCACTCGCTGCCATTGGTTGTTCGACATTTTCTGTACACGGGGCACTATTTAGAAATATTTATAATTTGGGGATTCTGACATAATTTTGTCAATTGTTACTAACGACTTCCACTATGATGGATTTTGGATGGGATATAAAGAGATCTGACGGTTGAAAGCGAATGAGTCAAATAAGAATTACATAGTCCTGGAATCAAAATCACGGTCTGGATTAAATAATACTCCATCTGTCCCCAAAAATACTCTTTACACTTGCTATTTTTGGGTCTACTTAATTTTTTGTTTACATATTTTCATTGATCATTTGACAAAATAATACTCCCTTTGTCCTAAAACGTTCTTCCTGTTTCTGTTTACGAGGTTTGACCAAATTTATTTTGAATTTAATTTTTTTGATTGTCGGTGTATAATTAAAAAATAAAATTTATATATTTAAAAACTAGATCAAAATGTTCTACAAAACAAGAGGTGACAAGGCTATATTATTTTATCAAATAACTAACGCAAATAAGTAAAGAAAGTGATTAAAGTTTGACCGTGTGGATAGTAACTGGGAGGAACATTTTAGGACGGAGGGAGTATAATCATGCCTCTTGTTTTACAAATCTATTGATATTTTTTTAAATATGTCAATTTTTAAAAATATTTTTCTACGCCAATTTTTAAATAAATTGAATAAAAAATAACTTTAGTCATGCATTGTATTCTGAAGTGTCAAAGATTTTTTGGGACAGATGGCAGTCACAGTTTTCGATTTTTAGTAGAAAAGTCAAACATGAAATTTCCCACAGGGACGGAGGGAGTATTTATATTTAAGAAGTGAAGCGGTACAAACAATGGTTTTGGACACTAATATTACTATTTCAAAAGTATTGGGCATAAATGTGAAAAACTAAAGTTAAAATGTGACTAAATCAGTTATAAATAAGGCAAGCTTAACATGACATTCTAAACTTACACCATGACACTGTTGTTATTTGGTGTTGTCAATTAATTGTTTTAAATTATTTAACACCACAAATTCATGCTAAAAGATCAGTGGCAAAGTTTTACGCCGAATTCCCTTTGAGTCGCAACCTGCCAAAGGAGTATTGAGATGTATATTCTAAAGTGTCTGCCTAAGCTGCAAAGTGGTGGTATGTGACATGCTAGGTTTAACCTTGAAGTTTAAGCCAATAGTTAGGCTACACATGTAGTATACATTCATATATTATTCTATGCTTAACAATCTAGAGATATGAACATAAAGTTAAAAAATAAAAAAGACATGGTAATTCTTCTTAGACATTGCCACATTTTGGTAATGAAAGATCAGTATTGCTTCTTTCTGGCTGTTACTTATTTCTATTTTTGATCAGAATTTAGAAGTTTATTATAAGGTTGACTTTCATAAAGCAAGCACTGCCCGTGTAACACCCTATTTCTTTGGATTGCAACATTCACTTTCTCTCTTGATCATGGTTGTTATTCTGTGCTAATTGATATTTGATATTTAGAATGTGTCCTGAGTAGGATGAACTAACCATTTCCATTAAATTTCCCGTGTACAATTTAGTCCTCCTTATCACCAGCTAATTTATTTTTGCAGGTGGCAATCTAAAAAAGATTTTGTCTTCTCCCGACAATGGTTTCATGGGCAAGATGGAACATATAGTAAGAAATCTGTGCTGTCTCTTACACATTTATACTGATCACCCTTTGTACACTATCAGCATGAACCCCTTTACCATGTAGTAAACATGAATCATTTTTGTCAAATGTATTGAGTATAGTAGTATTTAGTATTCTTTTTGTTTTTATATAAAGTGTTATATCGGTACATACCCTTTCGCATCTACTAATACCATATTGTTTCTTCCCTAACAACTAGTTATAGTCTTGGCTATATCCGTTAGAACTAATGATGTAAGTGCTCACAAGCAACTCATTTTGAACTAATGATCCATTTTAGATATACTGCATCAATTTATTTTCAAAGCTGATAAAATTTGACATGTAGTAATGTAGCGGAGCTAATGGCAATTTAGTGGCAAACTAGCAATTACAGTGCTGCTTTTCCATGAAAAATATTCATAAAATCAAGATGCGCTTTTAATAGTTTCGGTCTCTCTACAATTCGGTAACATATTCCATTCACTATTTAATGAACAAAGTCCTACAAACCTTGTTTATTTGTGCAGCAATCTTGCAATTTCCTGCTGTTCATAAAAAGCTGCCTCCAAAATCTGGATATCGACGTACAAAAATTTACCGTAAGAGACCCATTTACTCAATTGTATTTCCATGATCATTATTGAAAAATAAATCAGATTAGCTAATGTGAGTTTCTGTTTTAAACCTTGCCTTATTCTTTAGATTAGAAAGTTGATTTTTGCTTAAACTGTTGCATGTTTTTATAAATAGAAATTGGACTTTTTTTCTTATGATCTGGATATCGTTGTGCTATGGCAAAGAAATGAACTTTTATATCTGTAGTCATGACTGTATGTACTGACGCTAATTCTTTTTGGAATAGTGAAAACTAATGTTTCTTGAAACTCTCACAATTTTTGCAAATAAGTTGTTAGTCATGACTGTATGTACTGACTTAATGATTGTGAACTTAAGAAGTTGTTAGTGAGACATATGCTCAACTTTGCGGAAGAAAGCAGTTGCCTAGTGGGTGTGATTGAAGTCAATGCAGAATTTGATTTTTTCGTTACTATCTCATGGTTGTAAATGTCAGACCGTCAATGCTCACAAGAAACTCATTTTGTTGTTGACGCTGGTTACAAGCTGAGAACATATTCCATGTGATTTCTTTCAATACTACAACCTGGAGAATATTCTACATTTGAGGATCAAGAACTTCTCTATGCAACTTCTCAACTTTTTTTTATTTATAAAAGATGATAATTGACTTTTTTCTCTTTGACCTGTGTGCACTTAAACTCTAGCTGGAAGCATTAACTATCACTTCATGCTTGTCCTATTTGGTCTTAGTAAATATTAAATTATAGCTTCTTCTATAATAAGTTATGGATTTGTTAATTTGTTATTGCAATGACGAAAATTATGTAGGATGCAAGATGCAGTTAATGTGCTTATATTTTATTTATTATTAATATGCACACTTTCC
>OOIL02003469.1:0-50006 GCA_900332095.2 Cuscuta campestris
AACTTGTCCAGCAAGGGTTAAACCCTAATTAGTTGTCTATATATATGATCTCCTGTACTTGTAATCATTATCACTCAATAATACAAACCCTAGTTGCCCCTGTGGATGTAGGTCAGATTAGACCGAACCACGTTAAATCTCGTGTTCTCTATTGCTTTCTTGCTTTCTATTCGTGTGTGTGTGCTTTTGTTCTTAACAAGTCCAAATTCATGAGCTTGTATAAGCAATTGCACTGTTTCCCGTGCACTCACTAGCACGCACAACATGGGGAAATGTGCAAGACGAATTTCACTAGTACATATTAGCTCAGTTAAGTTTTTGAATATGAGAATACCCCATTCCATCCGGACACATTCTCTCATTAGTGTAGAAGCCTTCCTTGAATTCACTCTCCAAACTAGCAGATAGGCTGCTCTCCCTCAAAACTTAATGAGTGGGTTTACGAATCTCTTATTAGTAACCACTCAAGCATATGCTTGTGGAGTGAAATAATCCCGAAATTCAAAGTCAAGTGAACTTCTAATATGCATATTAAAAAACCGTTTTACACATTTCACTATATGATACGGAGTATAAAAAGACACTTTCTAATATTGAGCTTTTGTGAAAGAGTACAAAAGCTTATAACCACAAGAGAGGATGACTTTCCAATCAATCTCCTAATAATTTACTATGTATTTAGCAAGATGATCACCTCTGGTTCTCTAACATTGCCGAGCAGGTATTCATAGAGCTGTGGAGTGACACTTATGACCTGTTTGCCACCATAATTTACATTGTCAGACACAACTGTATAGGTTTCGCGTTTCCCTGCCCGAATCCTATGGTTAGGCACTGCAGTCGTGACAGATGCACGCCTCTTGATAGGAAACAATCCTGCAAATCCATTGGTGAGGGAATGGACACGGCAGGAGTTCAGTCCAATTCGAGGTCCGAATATAAAGCAATGGTTTTTGAAAATGTGAGCCGGCAACCAGATTGACATTAGAGAATCGATCAATGGAGCGAAATCCCGTTGGAAGTATATAATCTGCAAGCATGTTATTCTTATGGTTCCAAACGATGTGTGGTATCAGAAATTAAAGTTGATGCTACAAAAGGAGTGCGGAGAATTCAAAATACTGACATGGGCCTTTGTTGGTTGGGAGCTTCTCCTGTTTAGAACCGGTGCTCCGATTACGGAGTGATGGAGAAAGTGGCGGCGGATATGGGCAGGAATTCAATGAGCGGCGGCGGATATGTGCAAGAATGCAATGAGCGGCGGCGGAGATGGCTGAGACAAATCGGACTGGATTTTCTGGGCGGGTGAGACCAAAGCAAGCAGCGGGTTAGGGTGCTGTGGAATAGGGTTTGTTTAAATTTTGAATAGGGTGTGCCTGCAGCTTGCCTATATGCTCCCTCCTTTTTAAATAAATACTCATACATTTGTAAAATTGATTATTCCTATATTCCGGTAGACCAAACATATCCTGCCCCGACCAAACATATGCTCCCCCCTTTAATTGTACCCCTAAATTAATTTTGATTTTGAATAAAATTTTGACTTAATCAAAATTAACTTGGGTGATGGGTGCAATTGAGTAAATGAGTAAAAAGACTAAAATAAAAGTAATCCGTGAAACATTAAAAATAATTACTACTTCGTATATGATAATGTAAATTATCGACCGGTATATCGTTTTTAGCCTGGCAAAAACGATAAACTAGTCTAAAAAATACACCAAAATATAAACACGGGGATTTTTACGTGGAAACCCAAATCGGGAGAAAACCACGGGCCTTTTTTGGTAGTACTTTGCCAACGGGAGATTTTTATTAATATCGGGGGTGTGTACACGGTACATGATTTAGGTGTAAAAGTCATTAATGGAGCATTTGAGCTCTTTGAAGAAGTAAAGTACAAAAATATTCTAGAGAGAGAGAGAGTAAATGGGTAGGGAAGGAGTTTGATTGGCCTCCTTTTCTTGGTGGAATACCTCTCCTTTTATAGGAGGAAAGGAGAACATCTTCAGAGGAATATTCTCTTATTCTTTCATTTTACGAACAGGCTATTCTTCATAAATAATTGCGAAATGTGGACTGGGCCACGTATTATTTGCCATCACTGTAAATATAAGTTTTATGTTTTTATTTTTAAACTAGCAGTTAAATTACATTTATATTATCAATCATTACTATATACATTATTAAAAAAATATTATAAAATGTTTATCTAAAGTACCACATTATTATAGTTTGAACTATTTTAGAAATAAAAACATTAATGTACTATTTTGATACTTTATTATTTTTACTCCAAATCTATGTAGGGTGATTTCTTTTAAATGAACAATTTCAAAATTTGGTATGTATCTAAATTTTAATTTTTATATTTTTAAGGTTAAAAATTATCAATTTCATCATGATAGATTTTTTTTTGTCAAATAACAATGTGTTTTTAATCATTATAAACAAACTTGTCTAAGCATAACACAAATACATTGTAGAGTCATTCTAGAATTAGTTTTAAAATAAAGAGTTTTATACTTAGTTTTTTATTGCCAGCCATTGCGTTTGTGTTGTTGTGTTAATGATAGGGGTGGACACAGTTTCAGTTCTGAACATATACCAGTACCGGTGATTCTGGAAAATGTGCTAGCGACGGAGACGCGACGGCAAGTAAGAGAACTGACGCCAGAACCGGAGGACACGGGTCCAGTTCCGGGTGGTAGGGTGGCGATCCTAGAACTACCTATTCCAATTCGGTTCCAATTCCAATTTTTTTTATTTGTATTTGATTAGTTAGGCCCACGGCTCACCACTAAATTAAAGCCAAGAGGTTGGGTAGACCCGATGGCATTTAGTCATTTGGAGCCGCTGGGACTAGGAGAGGGGTGGGGGTGAGCGTTATTTTTTCTATAAAACTCTTTTTAAAAAATACATACTACTTAAACTTTCTTATTTCTTTCAACTACGCCGTACATCCAATTTCTTCTAAAATCTAACAACGACTTAAAAAGTATTTTGTATTATTATATGCGATGAGCATACACTGACATTAAATATTCAAAATTACAATATCACTTCAAACACGTAAAGTAATGAATAATTTTTTATCCAAATGTAAAGTTTTCTTAGATATTTATTAGGGTTATAATTTAATTGAGTGATTTTTCAACACTTTAATTTTTCTAAATTTTTCTAACTCATTCAAAAAAAAATTCAATCTTTTGAGTTTCTTCTAATGTGGAATTTTAAAATTCCAAACCAAAAGAATATAGCATGGGACTAAACTAGAGGTTATTTTTGGAGAAGTAATTTTCTTTCTTGAAAAAACGACCGCCTTTTAATCCTTGTGTAGCCTTGAGAAAATGCAGGGGTTTTGGAAAGTTGGCCGTCTGGTTAGGGTTCCACGAGACAGATCTTCAGTCCTGTTCAATACCGAACAACTTCGTGCCGTTGATGTTTCTTGTTTCTCGCTGCAATGGCGCTACTCTCACAGGAATCTGGTTTCCTCATCCTGCTCAGGTTTGGTTTCTCATGTTTACTTTTGTTGCTATAATGCTACCTGATTGGTAAAATTTCAGTGAGTCACATTGGTTGTTAAATCGAAAGTATAAACTGGAGTGCAATTGGAAGGAAAAAAATGCAGATATTTGTTGGGGATTTTATTTGCAAATGGTCATTCTGTTCGCTGTCTCGATACTGTTTTACTATAGTCTTGGTTTAAATCCAATAAAAGGCTTATTTGTTTAGAAATGAATTTAAATATAAAAGTTAGTATACTGAAAGGAACAATAAGTGTGTTGCTTAAATCTGGAAATTAACTTCATATTAAACCACATGTAATAGATAAATACTATGTTTTCCTTTTCTTGTTTATGGCTCACATCTCACAATAACTATTCTCTGTTTAATTCATTCTCTGCAGCCTGTAGTCACATTTTTCTTTCATTATATTCTATAGAGCATCCATCTCAAAAGAATTAGTATTAAGAGAAGAAATACCACATACTAAAAAATAAGAAAGCTTTTATTGACAGTGGAAGAACAAATAAGAGCTTCCTAGGAGACCTTCTAGCAACATAACATGCCCAACAGGATTATTCTACACAATAGCTACGGCTGCTATGCTATTCCTATTCAAAACCCTTCACCATTCTTTCTCTGAAGGGAGTTCTATTATTAATCTTAAAACATCAAAAATGAAGGCTATTAATAAATTAAATATCATTAAAGGTTTGGTAAGATATCTAAAATTTTGATAATAAGATCTAAAATCCATGCTAATGATATCTTCAATTTGCTCCCTAATTCATGTGAATAACTTTCATCGTTTGGTATCATTACCACCCACTCCTTAGCAACCTTGTCCCCACAGCGGGAGGTTTGTGGTTTGCCATAGTGGCTGGTCGGACATATTTGATAGAGAGTAAAGAGTAGAAATGCCATATCCTAAGAAATACAAATGCTTGTATTGCCGGTGGAAAGAAATTGAAATGCAAAAGAACGTCAAAATGGGTTCAATATCTTTGCTATTCCTAACCAGAATTCTCTTCTCTTCCTCATAGATGGGTTCTATTTATAGTCATAAAACATAAATTACATAAGGTATGCAATAAAGTAGTAAATATCAACCAGAGAATTATTATATACCTAAAGTTGCACTCTGGAGATCCAGAGTTTATGCTGATGAGATCCCCAAATCGCCCCTAATTTCTCTGACTATCTTTCCTTTTCTATCAAAATATATGGTGCAATAAGATTTACTAAAGTTGGCATTGTGGAACAAACAGCTTTGTATGGGAATCCAATGCAAATGGAATCAAAATGCCAAAGAGTGGTGTAATCTTTGAAATGCCATGTGCTGCAGAGGTCGTCATATTCTTCTAAAGCAATTGATGTTGGAAGTGGCTCTACAGGTAATAATTGTGTCATAAATGGTTTTAAGTTTTTTTTTTGTTTTTGTTTTTTTGTTGAAGAATAGTTGGTTTAGGTCATTCAGCTGATTGCTAGTAGTGTTCCAAATGCAGAAACTGTGAAGGAAATATATGAAAAGATTCTGAAATCTATTGTGGATCAAAAGACGGCTCCTCCAAATGCTTATTTATGGTCACTAATTGCAAAATGTGCAAACCAAGATGACATTAAGCTCCTATTTGACATCTTGCAGAGACTTCGAATATTTGTTAGTTACTCTTTCATTACCTGTCGTTTGACTGGTGCCTCTACCTTCGGGTCCAATTGACTGTTCAATACTATGTTCATGCAGAGACTTTCAAATCTTCGTATCCATGAAAATTTCAATTGTGCACTCTGCCAGGAAGTTACCAAGGCATGCATACGTGTTGGCGCCATTACGTTTGGTATGAATATCTGCATGTAAAGTTATGCCTTTAGCCATGAACTTAAGGGCTCTGTTTGAACTTTGAAGACAATTTTCTAGAAGTGTCATGTCTAACCTTGTATTGTGCAGGTAAAAGAGTATTGTATAAGCACAATCTCTATGGGTTAACTCCTAATGTTGGATCTGCTCACCAATTGTTGGTATATACAGACATTTGCTTCTATGATGTTTCATATTATATGTGAATTAAGTAAAATATAAATTATCTACAAATAGCTCAAGCTATGTAGTTTGAATGTACGTACATATGCAGACACATTTATATAATTATTTATTCATTTATTTAATGTGAGTGCAGCATTAAAAAAAAGTGCAAATTTCTTATTTATCCATACATAGTTAGATTTGGTTTACGTGACTGCAGGTGTTTGCTAAAGAGCATAATGATGTTGATCTAATGGTCGATATTATGAAACTTGTGTTGAAGAATGAATTACCTCTACAGCCAGGGACAGCAGATTTGGTTTTTAGGTACATAACAATAATTCATATTTCCAACCTCCATGCACATCTTTCCCATTCTTCTGGTGCTCAAAGCTCATCTATATTTCTTTTTATAGTTCCAAAGGTGCCCATTTTTTGAATTTTTTGATGTGAATGGACTTTGCTAAATTTATACCTCTCCATTTGTTATGTGTAAAGCAAAATGAAAGTGGAACATATTTAGTTACAAAGAATGCTCAAGACTCATAGTTTCCCCTGTTGAATATGGCTATTTGCAGCATTTGCTACCACAACGATAACTGGGAGTTAATGTGTAAATATGGAAAAATGTTTGCCAAGGGAGGTGCTAGGTTACGTCAGGGTTCCTTTGACTTGTGGATGGAATTTGCTGCTAAAATGGGTACTTGCAACCTCAATGCATATAATTTTCCAGTCTAATGCTTAAAGAATGTAGTAAAAATGTGTACATTCTTGTGCATCTTTCATTGATATAATGAATATCTTTATTGTCCTCTGTAGGAGATGTCGATTCACTTTGGAAAATTGAGAAAATAAGATCAGAATCCATGAATCATCACACTATTTCGAGTGCCTTTTCATGTGCTAAAGTAATTGCTTATCCACCATCATCCCTAATCCAACTTGTATCATATGTCCTCTCTACATGCTTCCTCTTCTTTTTTTACCCATTTTCTGAAAAGATATGTAAATAAATTGCTTCAGAAGTGCACACACACCTATTATGTATTTCACAGGCTTTGTTGATTGAATGCAAATCTGAAGAAGCTGCTGCTATCATTCAAGTATTTTATGAGGTAGCTAAATAGTAAATACAATCTGAATGGTTTTAGGTAGTGTTTGGCAACTAGCATTTCATTTCAATTCATGCATTTCAATTCCAAAATTTGAAATCCTGAATTTCAAATGACAAGGGGAGGTGCATGGATTTCAAATTAAGCTTTGTTTTGAATGTAAAGAATTTGATTCAAATCCAAATTTAAAATGCTTAAGTTTTCCAAACATGGAATTTAAGCCAAATCTGGATTTGAAATCCAAATCCATGTTCCCAAACATACCATTAAGGAAATCTGTCTCTTCTTGTTCTGCTCAATCTTCTCAATTTTTTTCAACATATTTCCCTGTAACTGAATGTGAACAGTATTTTTTTGTCGTTGCTAATCTCATCATTCATTTTTTTCCCTAACATATTCTTACAATGCTGTATGCACATATCAGAATTTACCTGTCTCTAAGAGGCAAAGCATTACAGCAGAACTTCAGAAGCTGGTAAATGAGTGGCCTATAGAAGTTATAAAGCGTCAAAAGGAGGAGAGCAGAAAGGTAAACCTGCTTAATAATGTGTTTTCTTTGAGCAGATTTGGCAAATGTGGTCTCATGGAAATGCCATTTTGTTCTGGTGTCCTCCAGGAATTGGCGAGAACTCTACAAAATGGTATTTCAGCCATGATCAACGCACTCTCAAGCATAGGCGCAAAAATGGATGTTAATGTGGAAAATGTGACCATAGGTGTGTAGAACTAATTACAGTAGAGGAAGACTTCCAAATGGGATGGTGGAGAAGTGGCAGCTACTCAGAAGTGTATCCTCTTTGGTGTCTATATGTGACAACATTTGTCATTGTTAATTTTTTTATTAGAGGCTTTTTATGAACCAGACAAGCTTCTTAGCTTGACTTTTTTTGAGTAAGCAAATTTTGATTATTAATTATGTTAAATTTATATTTGATAAAATGAGATAAATTATTGAAAATCAATATCCTTTGAATGAACAGAAGAAGTTACTGAAAATTACTTTTCCATAAAGAACCTCGCATTTAGTCCTTTTACTTGCAATTTGCTTACTGCCACCATCTTTCATTCCTTGGAGTAACTTTGGTACTATGCACTCCATATTACTGCGTTTTGACTTTTTTAGTCGATGTTTTTTTTACTTTAACAACAATTTTTGAAAGGGTGTTACTAAATTCACCCTTTTTTTACTAAATCAACTCCCTTTATATGAAAGGGACAATTTTGTCTTTAAATGGCAAGTTGCATCTAAATATCTTCTTTTGTACTTTTAAGGGCAAAATGACTATTTGTTATAAATGGAGTGGATATAGTAACTCTATTTGAATACGGAGTATATTTTTTAGTCCACGCATTATTAAAAGAAAAGTCCAAGGGGAATTTGAAAATTAACTTTGAATATGATACAAAAAGTATTTTATAAAGAGCATTGAAAATAACTTTAATTAAATATCGTAAATCGAAACAGACGATTTAAATTGGAATGGATGTAGTATTGAGATGATAATTTTCAATTTACTTTAATTAAATTTTGAAGGAAAAAAACTACCAACGCTAGCCTCAACTATCTCTAATATTAAAAGGATAACAACATCAGCACTTGTGTTATACGGAGTAAGTTACATGTAACAATTTCAATAACAATGGCAAATTTACCAATAATATTGAAATGTTTTATTAACATTAAACAGAAAATTAAAACATAGTATTATATAAGCTCCCACTCTGAATCAAGAAAATCACTGTCGGGCACCACCAGAGCAGGCACAACTTGTTGCTCCTCATTTGAAGAAGATAAAGCTTCCTCATGCTGTGCTGACAGATGTTCATACTCCCATTTTGTTGATCTCTTTTTTGAAGAAAATGCTTCCAAAATCTTTTTCTGTTTTAAAAAATGAAAGCAAATAACAAAACATTAGAACCATGTGGTTAGTAAGTAACACTTGCCGCTCCCCGTGAGATCGCGCCGTGGTGAATCTTTTAGCAACATGGTCAAATCTCTCTACCCTTTAGCAGCCAAAGTTTTAGTGGCTGGGTTATTTAAAGAACATCAAACCCAGTAAAATTCCAAAAAAAAAATAAAAGATTTGAGAAGGGTGTGTACGCAGACATTACCTCTACTTGGAAGTAGAGACACAAAATTTTGTCTAATGACTACAAACAAGGAGAGATGGTACCTTGTACGAGTTACGTTTGGATAGTTGTTGTGGTAAGCGGAGCTCATCAATGAGTCCAACTATTTCTACCTCTTCATCAATCACGTCACACTTATCCACAACATTGGTGTTGAACAGTTCTGATTTTTCTGTCAAAAGTAAGAAAAGCAGAGAGGTTTAGCTTTGTACGCTATTGGAAAATGCACATGCAACAGGTAAAAGGTGGTTGCTAAACCTGAAACTCACAAATGAGAACATTATAATGCACATATAACATAAACGTAATTTCAAGCCAATAGTTATTATTTAGCTGAAATTAACGAAAATGCTACTTGAACCTTCACCTATAGATATTATTTGCATTAATTTATGGTCGAAAAATATAATAATTCAGCCAGTTCAGCCACAAATTCAGCAAATCAAACCACCTTGGCAATATTAGGCCTTGCCAAACAGGCTCTTAATGTCACATAAATGGGTGAGACTGCCGAAAAAATGAAGGGAAAATAAAAAAGATGCCTCTAATCACTCTGCCTAAATTCCATATATGAAATAAGCTCACCACCAGATTCTCTGCTGATAGTGTTGGTGTTGCCTTCCGAATCGGTCTGTTGAGCACTATCATCATTTATATGAGTCCCCTCTGGCCCAACACGAATCAAAGGGAGAAAAACAGAAGTAAGAACAATATGGTAAATAATTGGCAATTTAAATTACTTTCATGTTACAAACTTTTTATGTTAAAGTTTTATACCACTTGATTCTGTTGATAAGCCATCAGAAGAAGAATTGCCTTCCACCAGAAGCCTTGGAGATTCAAATGGTGCAAAATCTGTTGAGCTGCTAATATCTGGTAAATTATCGGAATTTTCCAAGGTTGTCTCATTAGGACAATCAGAAAGTTGTTGCTTATGCTCAGCCAGTTCATCTGATAAGGTCGTGTCACACGTTGAATCTGACATATCTTTGCATGTTCTATTTGATGTCTCTGGGATGTCCGGTTCTATATCTTGGGCTATAGATACACTTTCTCTATTGTCACGGATTGAAGATGCGGATTCTTCTGAGAGCGGTTCAAGAATTAAATCTTGCATCACTTCTTCATAGAACTTCTTGACACTTGCACCAACTGTTTCTACTTGACTCTGAACAAATTTACGAGTGTCCTGAACAGAAGTAATAGCAATACAATGTTCAAAGACCATTGGATCACATTTACATGGCAATTGACACAAGACGAAAAACATACAAAGATGAAAGGCATAGGCTTCACTGGACACATACCTCTTTAACTTCCAAGTACACAACTTCACATTTATAGAGTATGTTTTCAATCCAAGATACAGTCTCGACCCTCGAATCCGGATGGTCTGCTGAACCAGACATGATTCAATGGGATAAAATGCACACCTGCGTTGATCAAGTGTGTTAATTCAATGCCAATGTTAAACAACAAAAGAAACACAAAAACTTCGGGTACTCACAGCAGTAATGTTGTTCTAAAAATCTATAAAAAAGTTAGCCTCATGATTAAATTGGTTGTTCGAAAAGCTGGTTGCCTTCTAACAGGTAGAATCAATCTAATGTCTATATATATGTGTTGAATTATACTCCGTATTTTTTTTTATGTTGGATGAAATTGATACTACCTCTGTCCGAGAGTATTTCTATGATTTGACTCGTTCAAATCAGTTTGAACAAACTTTGATCATCAATTAAATAAAAAATTTAGTACAAAAAACATAAGATTTATCTTACATATTAACTTTATTAATATGGAACACAAATTTGATGTAATTTATGAATAAAGCCAGCTTAACTCAAAATTTTATGAAACTCTGAACCAGAATAGTTTGCATAAACAATTTTCGAAAAGCAATTCTTCGATCAAAGATAGCCATGGCATAGAAAACTAAAGCAAAAGCAAACGATTTCTAGAGAAAATCATAAGGAAAATAATGCGTTTAAACTTACAGCTCAACAGAGAAACAGAAGAAGCTGAAAACGGCTGAAAGGCGGAGGGCTTCTAAGGGTTTTAGAAGGATTCTAGAAGATGAAGGATTTCAAATACTCCGTATATAATATGGTGTTTATAGTTGATACACATCCTAATGGAATTGGGAGAAGGAAACAGAATTTGGCGAGTATTATTGTCATCAAAATTACTCTACTTGCCACTCCATTCTCGTTCCAACTTCTAATAAAAATCACCAAATATCACTAATTACCTAACAAATATTCTTTTTTTTCGAAATATAAAAATTCATACTCGGTTTTATATTTTGTATCTCTATCATATTTTTTAAAAATAGTTTATTTAAATAACTATGTTTTAAAATATACAGAGTAAATTAGTGTTTAAATATATAACAGTATGGTTTTATAAGATATTTGTATGTAGAGTGCTTCTTTGGTGGACCCTGGGTGCATATTATTTCTGTAAACCTTCTCTCGTAAAAAAAACTTTTTTTTTATTTTTTTTATTTACAAAAAAAATACTTATTTAAAAATTAAAAGAATACTAATTTATGCTTATATGTATGTCCACCATAGAATTTGCCGATACTCCCTAGATTTTTAGCAGCGTCATTCCCATAATTTTAGAAGTAAAATTTTGTAATGAATTATAGACAAAAATGGTAGTGCTTTTTCATAAAACAAATTTTACAGTGTCGTTTCCACAATTTTTATTATTTCTTTTAGTACCGTTTTGAAAAAAAAGGGACTGTTGTTTCAGAAAAGATTGTAGTACCATTTTCACAATTCTAGTAGTGAAGTTTGGGATACAAAATTTTATAGTGATTTAACAATAACACTTTTAGAGTGTTGTTTTGGAAAAAATTGTACAATGAGTTATAAAAAAATTGTATTGCTATTTTGAAAAAAAATACTCATACCAAACAGCTATGTGTTACTCCCGGAAAATGCTAGGGGCACACCAAAAGTTTGATCTGATCTGAATGTAATTAAATTTAAAGCTATTTTTTATCTAATCTTGTCTATTCTAATTCCAATAAGAATAAATAAAAAATAAAAAATTAAATTGAGGAGAACATGACCTAAAGAGTTGGTGTTATAATTTTTTTGGCACAAAGTTTTTTATGGTACAAAATTGGTGTTATACTCATATCATTATTTTTTAAAAACATAATAGTCATCTTTCAGAAAAACTTATACCTCATGCATCCCACATAAAACCACTCTTTTTTCATTCCTCTAAAAAAAACTTCACATTGTTTCTCCCCCGTATTAACTTTTAAAGACACATAAATGAGTGACTCACAATCATTTTCTCTCGTCTAGACAGATTTGAACAATAAATTTTATATTTTTTAAACAACGTGAAAATCAAATAAAGAAACTTTTTTAAACCCAAGAGAAGAAAAAAACTCCATACAAGGCATTGAATTTCATACCAAGTAACAACATCAACATCAGATATTAGTTTAAACAAGAAATGCTTTCTGCCAACACATGATATTATGTACTCTCCCTCTCTCTGTATGTATAAGGCACTCCGCAAATTTGAATAGCTTTAAACATTTCAATACAATATTATTACCCAGCTGCTTGAAAATCACCAAAATCATCGTCTTCAACAACCGGTGGTTTAATGCTTTCAGTTTCAGGCGTCCCTGATTGACACTCAATGGTCCTGGCTGCTGAAATCTGGTCAAGACTTAACTTGTGCGGCGACCCGGTGGGAGAATTCTCCGCGGTAGCAATGGGTGTTGGAGGTGGGGGTGGGGGTTTGAGTAAAACCGGGCTTTCTTTTTGGTTGCCTTTTTCCTCCAACGACAGATTGTTCAATCCTTGTTCAAAGAACTTTGACTTTATCCCACCACTTCCAACTTTCTGTTATCATCAAAAAGAAGAATAGATGAAGAGTGTTAGAGTATAAGCGTTTCCCTAGGCTTACAATCACAAGTTTGAACTTTTGGTCGAGTTAGTTCTTTGATATAATATCAGAACCTTGTTGACCTAAAGGACACAAGTTCAAATCTCACCGCCACCCAATTTATAAAATTTTAATGTTTGCGTGCAAGGCTTGAGCAAAAAAAATCTTGTTTGCATGTGAGGAGTGGTGTAAGAGTATAAAAACTTTCTTGTGCCTACAAGGTTGAGTTGGTTCCTTGACAAGAAAAAACTCTAACATGTTACAGGTGTATTGAAAAGGAAGATGAGAGAGATTCGCAAGTCTTACATTTTTTATTTGAAGCACTATAGTTTCCCCTTCTTTCAAACTGTAATCAACTGACGACGTTTTCTGGAATTGTTGTTCCATCTCTTCAGCAGTTTTCTTCTTATTTAGGTACCTAATTAACAATTTGGAAGCAGTCAATCAATCAAGAACAAAACGGAATGCATCACATTAATGAAGAATATAATCGCATTCCACCCTAGGAAGATGTAGTGCCAAAATATCCCACATCGGGAATTCACCCTCATATCACCCCTCGTATAAGAGGTGGACTTTCATACTCCGCATCTTATATGTAGAGGAGTTTATTTCAAATCATGATAATAGTTCATAGGGCATCTGTCCATTCAACGGTTTGAGACAGCCTGTTTGTGGTCGTTTTGGGGGATAATTCTCAACCCCTTCAGTTGTAGAATCCAATCCGAACTGAGCGGGTGAGTTGAGTACTTGAATATCTCACATCAGTTGTCGAATGTGTGTCTCATCCTTCTTCAGTACCCCAAGGTGGGGGCAGAGGGGTCCCTCATGGCCAGGGTCTTAGAACTTTAACAATATTGTTTTTGTTGGTGCATTGTTACCTAGTTTGTAGTTTGTACTTGTTGTGCTTTGGGTTTAGTTGTTAGTGCCGATGTGTGTGCTTTTTCTCTCTGTGCCTTTACTTTTTGTGTGCTATTCTGTTCACTTTGTCAGTGTTTCTATGTTTGAGCCGGGATCTCTTGGAAACACACCCTCCCCACACCCTACTTTTGTGGGATTTTACTGGGTTTGTTGTTGTTGTTGTTGTGGTGGTGGTGGTGGTGGTGTTCCTCCATGTTGGGAAATCAAATGTAAAAGAAAAAGCTACAAGAAACCATAGGGAAACATAAAATAAATATAGTGAATTGGGTGAGTATGATTACTTCATATGATCATGAAGGGCAGCTTGGAAATCATAAGCTTCGGGTCTCTCCCGGAATCCAATGCCAACAAAAGCATGCCTTAGGCGACCACCTGCACATTTGAAGATATTATTTTAAGAAAGCCAAACTAACTGCAAGTATCTACATCTCAATAAATTGATACGAAAAGACTCATTAAAGGGTATGTTTGGATACCATGAAATATTAGGAAAAAGAAAAAAAACATACTTCGTACTACAGGGATCTATTTTCTTATGTTTGGTCTTACATCCGAAAATACAAAGGAAAATGAAAGAGGAATAATGGTTTTACACACACACACACACACACATACATGTATGCATAAATGCATAAAGATTTCTTATTGAAAATAAATAAATAAATAAAATTAGTAGTTTGCCCTTTATTTTCTCTCCTTTTTATTTTTCTTTAAGTATTTCCCCGGTTCTTAACAAACCCTAATAGAGGAAGATGAACAGATATGGTTAAATGATTAGGTAATTAAGCTGAAAATTGTAAAATGATATACACAGATTATAACACTAGTAACAAAACATGGAAGCATTGTAAGTACCAATGTTCTCTTCAATCCGAAGAACAAAGTACCTGCAATGGAACAAAAAGAACACCAATTCCCTTTAGCAAAGAGCCGGGAATAATAATGGCTTAAAATCATTTATTCCAATTACACCAATCTCTCTTCACCTGCTACTATCAATCACAGGCTCTACTGGATGAGGCTCTCCATCTCGCAGAAAAGCCCGGGCATAAAGCTCACCTATTTTCAACATATCAACAATTGGGCATAACTGATACTCCCTCCGTCTCATAATTATCTTTTCCTACTTTCCTATTTGAACTGTCCAAAAAATTCTTCCACTTTCTTTTGAAGAAAAAGATTGCGTGGTCCATATTATTTCTCCTTCCTCTACTCAAACAACAACCACGCATGTTCTACTTTATTAAAAATCGTTTAAATCCCAAATAAGAAGATAACTATGAGACGAATGGAGAATCCCAAATAAGAAGATATTGATGAACACAGCAAATATTTCTAATAGATATATCATTTTTCTTTAAAGGCAACACACCAGTTGCCTTGTCTTCGAGCCTGATTATGCATTCTTCTCCTTTGCTTATAACCTTTAGTGCACCCTGCCATGCCCACTTGTTCACATCCCACTCATCAGCCCTGTATGGAATTTGGCAAACAAAACATTCAGTTTGGTAGTTAGAGAGATCCATTACGAAGGTTAAGACCTCCACAGGATCACATCACAAGAAATTGAGAATACATATTAAATACGGAGTGCAAGTAATAAGCAGTTAAAAACCTGTATGAAGCTGCACTTATTCTGGGAGGAATCTGTACAATTGCATGTAATACAAAAGTGAGACCACTTGCTGCATCTAGTTCTTATGGCAAGTACAAGAAATGATGCTAAAGTGAGGTTATAGGAAGTAACGGATACAATTGAAAATGTTTGTGACATCATAAATTTCAAGGGCATGCTTGGGGGCTAGATTTTGAAAGGGGGAGAGGGTAAGAGTCGTTTTTCTCTAAAAAATATGATATTGATATTTGATTCATGGTAATAAATAAGTGACCTGTACATTGAAATTATACTAATTTATCATTATATAAGGAGTATCCTTTAGGTTGAAGGATATTAATGTTGAAGCATTGTTCTCTTTACATTAAAAGGTCGATTTCGTAACCCCTTTCCCTTGGAAAATGTATACAGCCAATTTCGTACAAATGAAAAAACAAGTGAACAACTAAATCCATATGGAGGTAGTAATTGCATTTTCATAGTGAATGTGTCTTTATAGGTGGTGATCAGAGGTAGTAATTGCACATATTCGGATTCCTCCCTCAGAATTAGAGGCATATTAACCCTTCAGTTATATAGATTGTGTTCCAACTTTATAAATACATGGCCAACCAAACATAAAAACAGTGTAGTTAAAAGCAATTGCACCAAATTTCAATTGCAAGCACTCTATCATAACAAACTGTAAATCTCAGTCTTTAAACAGCAAAATCAATGCAGGAGGCTTCATCAAGCAGCAAAAAATAGGGCTTGAAACGGAAAAATTGAAGCGAGTCAGGCGGGCTTACCAAGTAAACATAACATTCTGATACTTGAAAGAGAATGAACTCCAATTCTTCTTCTTCATCTTCTTCGGGCTTCTGTTCAGTGTTCTTTTCTTTCTCCATATGGTCAAATCTAATCCGATCAAATATTTACAAGTTGCAGCAGAGTGCTGAATTGTGGATTGGCATGCGGTTTTAGGAGATCAGTGTGAACAAGGGGAGGGGGTCTTATTGGCCGGAATCTAAGCATGGAATTGACGAGTAAACGCTTTTTTGCTCCTTGTTCTTTTTGCAGTAATTCTTTTTTAAGTTTCAACAAATTTTACATACATGACAAAAATAGGTTCTTATCGTCAGTGTTTGTATGTGCAAAGTATGAGTACCCCCGTCTTGGCATCTTAGCATTCAATTTTTTATGTTATGTCAAAATGGTTTTTGAGACGAACAAAGAAAACCACATCTCCCAACCTCACTTTCTCTAGATCGTGATTTGGGCAATTCCAAATTGACGATCTAGGCGACACGATGCTCGGGTGGAGTGCAGGACTGGGATTTGGAGTAGGTTCGTTTTTGATGGTTTGGTTTGACCCAAAATAAAAAATAAAACAGAATGTAATTGGCATTTCAGTTCGATTCAGTTTTACGCCAAATTATGTAAATCGTTGGTTATTCAATTTGGTTTTACACGGTTTTTTATTTCGGGTTTTTTGGGTTTTAAAAATAAAAAAATTATAAGCATTGAGAAAGTTGTAACAACACTAACTTGATGAAGTAATTAAATTATGTAGGATTTGGTTTTTTTATTCGATTTTTACCCAAAACCAAACAACATGTTTGAGTTCAATTTGGTTCAGTTTTACGTTTAAAAAAATGTGTCAAATGCCCAACAAACATGTAGGAGATTTCAAATACTCCCAAAGCTTTTATATGTAAATATCAATTACCGGGAATTTACACTTTTTGGTATAATACTTTCATTTTCATTATAACATTAAAGTTTTTGAAGTAAATATGTAAATTACTCATATAAATTTTTAATATTAGTAATATACGGAGTAACTCCTTATTAAGAGTAGCTATTGATGTTCAAGTTTCTAGGTTTTTTTAAAGTTTATATTATGGTTTAAAATGTTTAATAGTTAAAAAAAATAACTTTAATCGACTAATCAGTTATTTGTATTTATAATTCTATAATTTTTTTGCATATCACATATACTCATATACATAAAGCGAAGTACTTAAGAAAATCTGGTTCATTCTGTTCTGTTCGGATCTTCAAAGTGAAAATCAAAACGGTAACCAAATAATAACGGTTCGGTTCAATTTTTTTACATTCGATTTCTGTTATTTCAGTTCCGTTTTGTTTCTAGCTTGTTTTGATCGATTTTGATTCAGTTTGCGATTTTTAATTTTTCCAACCCAGTCCTAAGTGGGACAAAGGGGTAGGGGTGGAGTGTAGGGATTGAGCAGGGGGTAGAGTGCTTATTTAACTCGAGAATGTTACCTATTTAACTCTTACTCTCTCCGTTATCAAAAACACTTCCTCTTTCATTTTTTTCACTTTCAACAAAATACTTCCCCTTTCTATTAAAAAACTACTTTTACCCTTACTTTTTCATACCCTACCTATCACATCATACTTTTTCTCTAATAATCAATCCATCACATCTTACTTTTACCCATCACATCAAGGGCAAAATTGGAAGTCAACTATAATTTTACACTTCCTTAATTTCCCTTATTTTCAAAGTGGGAAGAGTTTTCCCAAACGGAGGGAGTATTTGTTTACGGAGTATTACGGAGTAAAAAGATGGTTGAGTTTGTCTTTTGTCTTGAGTGGTAGGAATTCCTATTCATATTTCGTGTATATTGGTAACTTGATGAGAAACTGGTGTGGAAATATATAAAAGTCCGGTTTCAATATTTAGCAAAGAATTGTCAAACAAAAGCTAACGTTGCGGTGAAAAAAGCGGCAGAGACGAAATTTAATGTATCAAAATTTGACCATGTTATCACCCCATTTTCTTCTCTTATAAAAGAAGAAGACTCCTATTTCTATTCACAAATTGGTTAAATATTCTGGATTTGTGGTCATATAAGATACTACGTAGAGAATTTGTGGTCATAACGATGAATTTTTAATAACGATACATTTTTTATTATAAATTGTGTGGTTTAATGAAGAGTAACAAATACTCCATACATAGAAGGGGGAACACACTGCCAATATTTATGAATTTTATGGCATAAGAGGCATTAGATGGGAGCATAATCGTTAATTTGGAATACAATGACTAAATTGAACAGAATCGAATCAAACTTATACAAATAATCATAAAAATCATTAGGCAAATCTACAACAAAAAAGCCATTTTCAGGAGATCCCGGCTCATAGACTAGATTACTACAATAATTCTCACAAATTATAAAACTCAACATTAGAGTCTAATATCACACTCTTATATACTAATAAATAGATAGGAAAAAAATCACTTTTATACTCACATTCTGGGTTGTTAAGAGCAAGGGACAGTGGCAGTGACAGTTACGTGTCGCGGATCAGTCAAGATACTATTCACATTTACGAACCCAGTTTCTCTCATCACTCCCTCCATGTCAGTCAAGTAGTATTCGTCCAGAAAAGGCTCGGTGCTCTTCATTAATGTAAAGAGCACAGGTGGTAGTTCCTGTACATTTGAAAAGATTGAATCCAATTGATTAGCCAATTCAATCATTTTAAGGCCACTTTAATATTTGGGGGGGGGGAGAGTCTTAGCAAGATAAGAGCATCTTACCTGAAGTTTCTTTGATTTTGGCTGCAAAAAACAACAATGCAGCGTCTGTTAGGATCTATGATTATTTTAGTGGGACATATTATTGAAGCATGTGCTCTAATTTCTAGACCTTACTCTCGTAGGATTTACTGGTTCTTTTGTATTAATGAAACATCTCAAGTTCAGAATTGTGACAATTACCGAGTTGTCTGTTACAGAAAAAGTTCCTCCGGGCCTAAGCAACCGAAAAGATTCCTTCACAACATTTCGAATTGCTCTTTCGGGGCATTCGTGAAACTGCAGACCACCATCACAGGAAATAATTTGAACTTATACATGCTCAAGCAGCCAGCTATTTTACATGGCAAAGATTTTTACATCTCGAGTGAAACTTACCACATAAGAAATGGAGACAAGGTCAAATGATTGTGAGGGCAAGCCAGTGTCTTCAGCATTTGCATGAATCCAATGTATAGGTTTTAATTTTGAAGCTCTACTCTGTTCCTTAAATTGAGCGACGGAAAGAAAGTAAGGTGACAGGTCAAGTCCCTGTAAAAGAAGAATATTCAGATTCATATTCGACAAGATTTTGGAATTTGAATTTAATCCTATTGTCCACCCAATGTGTGTGTGATCTTATTTTTTATGCCAAATCGGTATGATCTAACTACATGCGGTTTGGGATAGAAACACATATGTGTCGGTAAGACATTGTGTTATACTCCATCTATGCTGAATTAAGGTTCCACAATTGATTGGACACGGTTATTAAGAAAGGTGAAACCTAGTGGTTTAAAATTATCCAAAAAGAGAGAAATGATGTAAACCATTCAATCATCATTTCTTTAAGGAAAGTGGAACTTTAACAAACAAACAAAAACGTGGAACCTTTTTCAACGACAAAGGGAGTGCTACCTAGTTGATTGAAATTAATATTTTGTGTGATTTGACTCGGGTGCATTATTTCCTACTTGAGTGACCCAATACCAACTATGGATTATATCATCTGTTTGTGTGTGTGAGTGCGTGTGTTGGGTCTCTCTACTTCCAAATAGGGGTAGGTCTGCAAACACAGACCCTCCTATCTTGTGAGATTCTAATGGATTTTTGTTGTTGTTGTAGTGTGTGTGTTGGGTCATTTGGATACTTACAGATACATTAGCAGAAGGATATCTATCAGATAGATATCTGGTGCTCACACCAATAGAGCATCCAATATCAAGAATGTCTCCAATTTCTACACCTCCGGAATATTTTTCATGATGTTTCTCAATTGTGTCGAGCCAGTTCCCACGTACAATCTGAGAAGCTTCGTCGAGTGACTTGGCATTGGGTATAGCTCGCAACTCCATCGACATTGTTGCAGGCTCCGCTTCTGCAGCTGCCTAAGGCAAGTAACGGCTCCTTACTTTCTTACGATCATTGCATCATATAGCTACTCTTATGAAGAATCAAAGTTAGGAAAGAGAAGAGTAATGAACCTAAGAACCAAACAAAATAAGGTAAAAAAAGTTACAACAATAACAAACAAACAAACCCATTAATATCCACGAAAAATAGGGTATGCGGAGGTTGTGTGTACGGTGTACCTTGTTCGGAAGTAGAAAGACTATTTCCAAGAGACTCCCGGCTTGAAGTATAAAACAAGGTAAACACAATAGCATGAACAAAGTAAGACCGACACTATCAACCAGACTCAATGCACCAAAAGCACACATCCACAAGCTACATACTAAAGTAAAAATGCACCAGCAAAACTGCAAACTAAGACCCAAAAGTCTACCCAACTACGCTTTTCCTAGATTTTCAAGTGTTCCTATCTACACTGAAGAATATTGGTCACCAGTTACCACTTACCAGCCAAGAAAGATTGCCCTCATCATAAGCATGAAAAGGACTGACATAATCTGCACAAATTAAGAAAAAAGGTTAATTAGTTCTTTGCCTGCAATACGTAAACACAGAGTGGTCAATTAAGAGAGAAGAAGATGAGATTAAAAAGAGAAACGAATGAAGAAATACGGACAGTCAGGGTACTGAATAGATTGATTTTCAATGATTTCCATCTCTTTGTAGACATCGGATTCCAGTATTCCCTTTGCCATCTCCCTCCATGGAATGTTATTCTTCTCTGCTGTGCTGTTCCCATTCAACCATAACAAATAATACAACACAATCACATGTTTTTTAACACAATCACTCAAAACCAGAAATGCTATGATCTATTGAATTCACTTATTACTTTTGCACACTGGAATTGGGAGTAAGCAGGTAAGCAATTTACCCAGTACAGAAGAAACGAAGTATATGCTTCCTAAAAATGTGATGCATTTCTGTATTTACTGCGGTAAGAGGCGAAAGAACCTGATGAAGACTTGTCTGGCGCCAAGCTTGAGCAGCGAGTAGAGAGGCTTGAAGGAAATTAGGGCTCCGACGATCCGAGAGAGTGGCGATTCTCCCGTCCACCGCGGCCTCTCCAGCTTCCCCTCCTCGTAACCCCCCAATGCCTGAGCGGCGGCGCTTCCATTTCTGGACACTGCAGCTCGGCTCGTGCCGACACCGGCGCCGCGGGTTGCTGGCAATCTTCTCTTTGATTGATGGTGGATGAAGACGTCTCTTGTGGAGGTGAAGCTGTGAGTATTGAGATTTGATGAGGGGATGCAGTACAAGGCCATTGTCATGTTGATAATTGGAAGAAAGAAATCTAATGGTGTTGCAGACTTGCTTTAATCAGTTAACCGCGGTGGAGGGGCACAACAGCACAAGCCCTACAGAATATAAGTCAATTTTGAACGAGTAGTATTAAAAAATATGTCATTTCTCAATGCAAAAAATTGCTGCTGGTACTCCTTATTTTGGGATAAAGATTGGCAGGTCTCATTGTTTTTCAAAATATACTCCGAGGTGCCTTAAGATATTCAAAAACCGACTCCGGGTGACAATCCGTCATTCCCTCCGTTAATACTCCCTCTGTCCCAAAAAGATTTACACGTTTCAAAAAAATTGTGTCCCACAATCTCTTACCCATTTCTATTAAAAAACCACTTTTACCCCTTACTTTTTCAAACCCTATCTATCACATCATACCTTTTTCCTAATAATCTACACATCACATCCTACTTTTACCCATCACATCAAGGGTATTTTTGGAAAGTCAACACAAAATTATCTCTCCCTTAATTTCAACTTTAGTCAAAATGGGTAACACTTTATGGGACGGAGGGAGTATTTCTTCTCCGTTATCCTCCTCCTCCTCCTCCCAAAAAATTGCTGCTAGGTACCTCTTATTTTGGGATAAAGACTGGCAGGTCCCATTTTTTTAAAAAACTTACTCATAGGGATTTAAAATATCCTTTGTTCAAAATATTACTTTATCGAATTAATATACAATATATGTTTTATTTAATAATAGGTCAAAAATTAAAAACAGTTGATTGAAAAAAGTCAAAACGTGACATATGCTCCGAGACAGAGATAATATTATGTACTCCCTCCGTCCTAATTCTTTCTTCCCAGTTTGACTTTTCCCATTTTTAATTTTTGGCTTTGACTTCAAATTTTACCCTCCTTAAAAAAAAATTTTTGAATTTTTTTTGCAATCATTCAAAAAATAGAGTTAGAAGATAATTGGGGTAAACACCTGAGGGTATTAACTTTTTTTAGTAGTTTTACTACTCTAAATCTTTAATTGAAAATTAATTTTAGTAATATATTTACGTATAATTTATAAAATTAAAATTATTTATTCACTTGGTTATAAATTATACGTCGTAATTCATAATAATATTAAATTTAACACTATTTTTATTGTTTCATATTATCTTTACAAGACATATTAAATTTAACACTATTTTTATTGTTTCATCTTATTCTTTTCTCAAGTCCTCTTGTTTTCTCAATTTACCAAGACACCATTACCAATGGCGACTATTAAATTGACTAATGCGGAGTACTATTTTTCTAAATAATAATGATTGTTACTCCGTATTTCTTAAAAATAGAGTAATAAAATTACTACTCTGCAATTAATTTCTAATACAGTAATAATTAAGGAAATAATAGGAAATACTCCCTCTGTCCTAAAACTATCTTCCCGCTTCCCCTTTTTCTCCGTCCTAAAACTACCTTCCCAATAGAAAAAAAATGCAAATGACATTAATACCCTCATGTATTTATACCAATTATCTTCTAGCTCTATATTTTGAATGATTGCAAAAAAAATTTCAAAAAATCTTTTTTAAGGAGGGTAAAATTTGAAGTCAAAGCCAAAAATTAAAAATGGGGAAAAGTCAAACTGGGAAGAAAGAATTAGGACGGAGGGAGTACATAATATTATCTCTGTCTCGGAGCATATGTCACGTTTTGACTTTTTTCAATCAACTGTTTTTAATTTTTGACCTATTATTAAATAAAATATATATTGTATATTAATTCAATAAAGTAATATTTTGAACAAGGGATATTTTAAATCCCTATGAGTAAGTTTTTTTAAAAAAAATGGGACCTGCCAGTCTTTATCCCAAAATAAGGGGTACCTGACAGCAATTTTTTGGGAGGAGGAGGAGGAGGATAACGGAGAAGAAATATTAACGGAGGGAATGACGGATTGTCACCCCGGAGTCAGTTTTCGAATATCTTAAGGTACCTCAAAGTATATTTTAAAAAACAATAGGACCTGCCAGTCTTTATCCCAAAATAAGGGGTACCCAGCAGCAATTTTTTGTTTCTCAATGTATTATTTAAACCTTTTTAATCTCTGAATATTCAGTATTTAATTAATGTCGGGTGATGAGAATAATGTCTAGTGATAATGGATATTTAGTTTGAACAATGTCTAATGACAACGCTGGATATTTACTTAAATAATGACTAATGAACAATGATCAGTGGTATTACATTGGAAATTAAAAATATGTTTTACTACATTGGAAAAAATCAATATGTTTTAGTATCATTTAGGTAAATTCTCCAAAATACAAGGCTCAATTCTAATTTCGAGAAATTCAGATTTATTTCAATATTACTCACTTTGTTTCATAACCAAAAAGGCTCAATTCTATTTTGTACTCCCTCCGTCCCGGAGTATTCGTCCAGTTTTGATTTTTGGAACTGTTCATCTAAGCACTTTGACTCATCAAATTCTTTCAATGTGTAAGCCTAAATATAGTCATGTGTGATCTTGTTTGATTTGTCTTAACATATAGATTATTAATATATAATTTCTATAATTTTTTAATATACAAATTACAAGATAAAATGGATTAAAGAAATGCATTGGATGGTGTGTAAAAATGAAAGTGGACAAATACTCTGGGACGGAGGTAGTATATTCAACTTTACACATATTTTTAATAGTAAATTTTATGATTAGTTGTTAATTGTGGAGTATTTTATATATTCAGTTCCATAATACGGAGTATCAGATATCACATATGTGTTCCTTCTATTATGGATATCTTTCTATTAATAATTTTTTTAATTTTATGTCATGTTAGTTTTATTATATCCAGTCACGTATTTTAATGTCGACTTGATGAAAAAATAAAATTATAAAGGCTATGGTTATGAACTACTCCGGTATGATTTTGCATAGAGATGATATCTGAAGATTATGGTTATAATGCGCCCAATGTCTAATATAGTTATAAGTTGTCAAAAATCAAACTTGGATATTATCTTCTTGCCATTTTAAAACATACATTGAAACTAAAAGCATTATTACATCCTATGTATCTACTTTTCAAAAATACGAGTATATATTTTAGAATTTTATGAATGAAAAATGTGCATGAAATATGATTAAAACATAAGTTATTTTTTAATATAGGATTTAAACTTTTTCATTCCTTAAACAAGATTTAATAATATTAGTAAGAAGAATAATATCCATTGATAGTTGATATTTACTTAAATAATGAGTAGTGGATAATAATCAATGGTCTTACATTAGGAAATAAAGACATATGATTCTATATTGAGAATGTCATTATCTTTTAATCCTAAGCTAAATTCATGAATTCCTAAACATGATAAAGCATTGATCACTCAAAGAAGAAATTTATGAATTCCTATATGTAACAAGCTCCCATGGCAATTAAGGACGTACACAAGACAACCAAATCATTTTCTTTAAAGCATGGGCAGGTTTTTGAAAATGACTTTGTAACTCAATATGTTTTTTCTCATGGAAATGGATTTTCGATTTTGTAAACCAATGTACGAAGTACGTGAAAACAAACCCACTATTTTAGTCTTTAAAAATTCTGAACTTTAGTAAGTATTTTTTTAATTTGTTTTTACTTAAAAGAGTAAATATATTATGGAGCATATTGATACATGAAAAATAACAAAATAATAATATCATTCTTTTAAATTTCAATATACTAGTTTACCCTATCATTGTAAATCTTTGTCAAACTGTCATATATTGTTTGTGATTCATCGAAGCACCGTCATCAGATCGTCAGCATTGACTGTTAAGTTGGTCTATCCATTGTTGACGAATAATTTTTCATTTTATACTCACATGCCATTAATTACAATTTTATTTAGAGAATTAAAATTAAAATATGTTTGCATTTATATTTCTCTTAAAAATACGAAAATGCTGGGAGCGCACGTATATGAAAGGTGTACCCAAAAATTGGTAGACCATAAAGTCTCTCCACCATATTCATGTGTTGAGAATTTTTTTTATGAAAAAAAAAATAACAAAGTTAGGTATAAACAAAATCGCGTATCCATTTGTACTCCAAGTAAAAAAAGACATTAAGTGTGTGATCACAAATACTTAAAGAGTTTACAGACACTTAGTGTATGTGTTTGTCACGTGTATGATTAAGTTATAATCCCTTCGTCCTAAAATGATCTTTCCACTCACTGTTCAAATGGTCAAATATTAATCATATTTTTTGTTTATGTTTGTTAGTTATTTGATAAAATAATATAATTATGTCACTTCTTATTTTGTAAAACTTTTGATCTAGTTTTAAAATATATAATTTTTATTTTTTGAATTATACACGTATGTCAAATCAATTGAATTGAAAATGATTTCAATCAAAATTCATAAACTGAATTGAAAATATCATTTTAAGAGAATACTAAGAGTATCATATAATATGACCCATAAAAAATACTCCATCCGTCCCACTCTCTTTGTCCACTTTTGACTTTTAAAACTATTCATCTAAGCTCTTTGACTCATCAAATTATCTCAATGTGTAAGCCTAAATATAGTCATGTGTGATCTTGTTTGATTTGTCTTAAGATATAGATTATTAAAATATAATTTCTATAATTTTTTAATATACAAATAACAAGATAAAATGGATTAAAGAAATGCATTGGATGGTGTGCAAAAATGAAAGTGGACAAATACTCTGGGACGGAGGTAGTATATGGTGTAGAAATAAAGGGCACCATTTAGAAATCATTACTCGTTTTGTTAAGTTTTCCCCTTTCTTTTATCCATTTTCCATCAAAGTCCAAACAAATCGGAACTGTTGTCTTCCTCCTCCACTGTTTGTGGACTCCTACAGTGCCAATCCTCCCCTGTTCACCGCGTATAAAACTTGTTATATTATCCTCCCTCTGGAACCCTCTTTTGAAACCCCTAAACTCAAAATGTCAGTTGCGGCGCCCACATCTCTCTCCGTAGCATCTTCCGCCGCCGCAGCCGCATCCCACAAAACCCTAACAAAGCCGGCCGCCGAAATCATACACTACAATCCAGGCTTCCTCTCTTCCTCCGCCGCCATGTTCAGGCCTCTCCGAGCTGGAGCTCTCCCTTCCGGTGGCCCCGTGGCTGCTGTGGCGGTCTCTGCTCCCGCCACCATCAAGTCCTCCGATTCGCTAGATTTCGAAACTTCTCTGTTTAAGAAGGAGAAAATCTCCCTTGCTGGCCACGACGAGGTATACATACACAGCCTTATGTCTGTATGTGTTGAAATGAATCCCTATGTTCTTAATATAATGATGTTGTGCTTGATTGGTGATGTGCAGTATATAGTGAGAGGAGGCAGGGATTTGTTCAACCTGTTGCCTGATGCTTTCAAGGGAATCAAGCAGATTGGAGTGATCGGTTGGGGATCACAGGTAAGATTATACCCTTTAATAGCATTTTTTAATAAGTTTCATCTGATATTAGTAATAGCTTGCTAGTTGCAGTAACAGACAAGCAATGATCTGGCCGCCAAGCTTGAGAAAGAAATAATTTTTTTTAACACTTTAATCCTAACAAACATCTAGAAGATGCTCATAAAAAGGTTAAATGTGTCATTAGACTCTCACCTCCGTTTGAACAGTTGAAATGGTTGCCTATATTCTTTACCTCAAAAGCAACATGTTCCCATAATCATCCAACATGTGCATCTGCTCCTCAACTACATTTGTGGTTTGAAGTTACGCGTAATCACCTGATTCCCTTCAAGTTTAACTTTGAGAGATTGGTTTGCTGTATGATATAATATTTCTTTATATTATTGTTGTTGACTTGTTGTGTTGGCACATTACAGGGACCTGCTCAAGCTCAAAATCTGAGGGATTCTCTCGTGGAGGCAAAATCTGATATTGTTGTCAAGGTTTTAATGCTCCTTATTCTCTCCCTTCCCTGCTAGAAAAATAAAATCTTTTATGTATTTGTCTTTGACCCGGGGTCTCTTGGAAACAACCTCTCAACTATGAAGTAGAGAGGTTGAGTACACCCACCCTCCTTAGACCCTACTTCTTTGTTAGATTTTACCGAGTTTGTCGTTGTTGTATGTATGTATCTTCTCACATTGTACATTTCTATGCCTTTGGTGTCTTTTTTGTCTAAATTATTTGGCTTTTGGGTTTCAGGGGTAGTTTACATTTTGTGAGGTGTCATTATTGTGTCTTCATGGGGTGTTTCTATTGTTGTTCTACTTATGTTGTAAGCTGCCTGTAACTCTTTCTTTTGTCCTCTCATATTTGCTCTAGCCTTACTTTTGCTCTGTTTTTTGTTCACAACTGTTTCTTTGTGTACTTTTGAGTCGGGGGTCTTTGGCAAGGTGGTAAGAGTATTAAATTTGCACATCCTTTTTGCAGA
The DNA here is from genome assembly GCA_900332095.2 of Cuscuta campestris. Lineage (NCBI taxonomy): Eukaryota > Viridiplantae > Streptophyta > Magnoliopsida > Solanales > Convolvulaceae > Cuscuta > Cuscuta campestris. The sequence continues at coordinate 27,838 of OOIL02003469.1, forward strand.
TTGGCTTGAGGAAGGGTTCTCAGTCGTTTAATGAGGCTCGTGCAGCTGGATTTACTGAAGAGAATGGCACTTTAGGAGACATATGGGAGACTGTTGCTGGCAGTGATCTTGTGCTGCTCTTAATTTCAGATTCAGCTCAGGTTGGCAGTTGGCACTTACACTTTGTCATCAAATTATTTTATGGTTTATAAATTACGGAGTATATATAATCACTTAGTCCAAATGTGAAACTTTGCCTTCAACAGCTTGGTCTTGATTAATCGACGTGCCTAGGAAATACTTATGATAAGGATGCTTTCATCATGATGGTTGGTCTTGTTTATCCATGTACATGATATATTGCAGGCTGATAATTATGAGAAGGTATTCTCACACATGAAGCCTAACAGCATACTTGGGCTATCTCACGGTTTTCTTCTTGGTCATTTACAATCATTGGGCTTAGACTTCCCCAATAACATTAGTGTTATTGCTGTATGCCCGAAAGGGATGGGTCCTTCGGTAAGGAGATTGTACGTGCAAGGAAAGGAAGTCAATGGTGCTGGAATTAATTCAAGTTTTGCAGTCCATCAGGTTGGATTCTTTCTTCATCTTATGTTTCCTCTGCACTTCCGGGCCTGTTTGGATAGGGGATTTGTTGGGAAGGTCTTGGATGGCTCTGTCTATATCTTGATGTACACACACACACATTTCAAATTTTATAAAGATTGAAAGATTAACATAATATGTGATTGCATCACATTTCAATCACCTTTTATCCCTTTTATAAATATTATATTAATCAAGATATATATTAAGCACTCCAAACTCCAAAGCATGTTCCTCCAAAACTCTCCATTTGAACAGATAACTGTATTCTATTGGATATGGTGCCTTATATAATTTCATGTGCAGGATATTGACGGTAGGGCAACAAATGTTGCTCTTGGGTGGTCCGTTGCTCTTGGTTCTCCATTTACATTTGCCACTACTCTAGAGCAAGAGTATAAGAGCGACATATTTGGTGAACGAGGTGAGAACAATTCCCTTTGTAGTGAATATTTTGTTAACGAGTTTATGGTAATGGCCTAGTCTGATTTTCTGTAAATGGTCAGGCATTTTATTGGGTGCTGTTCATGGCGTTGTGGAGTCACTATTTAGAAGGTACACTGAAAATGGCATGGACGAGGAACTAGCATATAAGAATACTGTAGAGTGCATTACAGGAATCATCTCTAAAACCATATCCACAAAGGTAAATTCTTCCATTTAGATGGGTTGCTTTATTTTATTTTTCTTTCTAATTGTTTTTGCATTTTTTCTTTTCCACTTTCAATTTTAAAGATCGTTTGGTATAGGCCTTGTTTGGTAACATTGTTTTCGTCAAACATCGTTTGGTATAGGCATTTTGGATTGTTTTTTAATGGTGCAAATTAATTTGAAAATAATAAAGGTAATTAAACACTGCCATTAAATAGTTTTTCAAAACACTAAAGCCATAAATTGTTTACTTCTTGGAGGCCTGTGATCAGCTTCAAAGCTATCTTTGACTTTGAGATAATCATGTACTTTTCTCATGGTGTACTTTCTTTCTTCAAAATAGGGCATGTTGGCTGTGTACAACTCGCTGACTGATGAAGGAAAGAAAGATTTTGAAAAGGCATACAGTGCTTCATATTATCCTTGCATGGACATCTTGTACGAGTGCTATGAAGATGTAGCTGCGGGCAGTGAGATCCGAAGTGTTGTTTTGGCTGGTCGTCGCTTCTACGTAAGTTGGCCCCATTTAAATTATTTGCACAAAAACCCATACATTCATCACATTTGCATGCTCTTCATGTGTTTAGTCTCCATCAATTTATTTTATTTTTCAAATGACGTTTCAACGCGTCACGTTTCTGGTGGGTAAACGGTCCAGGAAAAGGAGGGTCTGCCGGCATTCCCAATGGGCAAAATTGACCAGACAAGGATGTGGAAGGTCGGTCAACGTGTACGTGCAGCTAGACCAGCTGGCGATCTCGGTCCCCTGAATCCTTTCACTGCTGGTGTTTATGTGGCACTTATGATGGCTCAGGTGAACTCTTTTCTTTCTCCACAAACCTCTTATTTCCCACTCAGATTCTTTTGACACTGAAGTTGGGTGTCATAGTATTACCAAACTCTACTTAGAGCCTGTTCTTTATTGCTTGAACTCTTAACTTCCAGTTCCTTCCAGTTTTTTTCAGTTTTTTCCAACATCCAGCTCTTTTTTTACAGTCCTAAAGAACAGGCCCTTATTCAACTTAATGTGACATATGTAAACTATCTTGCATCTCAGATTGAGGTTCTAAGGAAGAAAGGGCATTCGTACTCAGAGATCATAAACGAGAGCGTGATAGAGTCGGTGGATTCTCTGAACCCATTCATGCACGCGCGAGGCGTCTCATTCATGGTTGACAACTGTTCGACGACAGCGCGTCTGGGGTCGAGGAAGTGGGCCCCGCGGTTCGACTACATCCTCACCCAGCAGGCACTCGTGGCCGTGGACAATTCTGCCCCTCTCAACAAGGACCTCATTGGGAACTTCCTCTCGGATCCCGTGCACGGCGCCATTGAAGTCTGCGCTCGACTGAGACCCACCGTTGACATCTCTGTTCCGGCCGATGCTGACTTTGTGCGTCCTGAGTTGCGGCAGCAGTAAGTAGTCTTTTGCCACCCAACTGAGGGGGGGAAAACCTTGTCTTGCGAGCCAGATAGACTGTTCTTTTTTTTTTTGTTTCTATTACTACTAGTAGAGGGGTTAGTTAATAATAATAATAAGCTCGCAGTGGGTTTTTGTTCTTAAAAAAAGCTGTAAAACCTAAAATAAATTTTTGGTAAGTTTGTATCTTTACTGTATGCTCGAATCCGTAATGCTTACTTGCGATTCTTTCCAGTGTCGGGCATATTTTCAATTTAGATTGCGTTTGAAAAAGATAGAAAATGGTTTAGTTGTGGAAAATTGAAGCATTGTAAGTTTTGATTTAAGATCTACGGAGTAGTAAAAGAAATGTAGAAACTCTTTTTCTCCCAAAAGTGAAAAACATCTTCCGTATTTTTTCAAAAGTGGTATTGCTAAAGAAAAATTTGTACTAGAAAAGACTAAAACATAAGTCATTTTTTAATGTGGACTTAAATTTTTTTATTTTCTAAATAAAATTTAATAATGTCTAATGGAAGAAATAATGTCCAGTGATGATGAATATTTAGTTGAATAATGACTAATGAATAATCACCAATGATCTTGTATTGAGAAATATAAACATATGGTCCTATGTAAAGAAAATTATTATTTTTATCTCTATTTAAATTATTCATCATTCCCAAACACCCTCTCAATATGATTTAACAATTTTAATTTAAATTATTCACTTTTAGTTTAGTTAAGGGTTATAATACGAAGTATATCAAAATGAGGACTTTATTTTATTCTTAATATATTTAGAAATTCTTGTAGAATTAATAAATATTTCGAACAAGAGCTTTGTTATCCTTTCAAATTTAATCTTCCCTTCTCATACATGTTTGTTTGGACAAAAATATCACCCTTGTTTTTCTTTGTCTGAATTCAATCTTCTTAATTATTTCTAATGTGTAGACATTTTTAAGAAAGGGTATCTAAGACAAATCTATCCTATAATCAACTTCCTTTAAAAATGAGGACAAGTCAAAACAAGAAAATTAAATTTGAATGGAGGATAATTAAAAAATACAATAAACCAAGTGTTGATTGATGACAGGACCATTTTGTTTTATCTAAGGATCAATTAAAATGTGTAAAAAAAGAAATTAGTTTTATTAGTATGTAAATAATGAATGCAAATAATATTTTGAGTCAAATACGAGTAAGTAAAGACTTCCCAAAATTTATTTTTATAACAGAAATATTTCCGTTTTTCAGTTGTAAAATAAAATGCGCTGAGAAATTGAGAATGTGATCTCACCTGAGGCAAAGAGCGAGCACACACGCGATCCTCCCTATATATGCGCGTGTGATTGTGTAGTGGAATATTCCCGCGGGAAAATTCAGTTTCTCAGCGAGCTTTTTCAGCCATGGCGGACTCCGGAATAGTCGAGAAGGTGGAAAGAGGCGGAGCATCCAAAGCTAAAGAGAAACTGACGGTGGAGGAGTACCTGAACTTCATTGACAGCAACAAGCAGCTCGACCTAATCGTCGCTCATCTCAGAGAGGTCCTCCTCCTCCTCCTCCTTTCATACAATTCATCATCTTCTTCTTCATCGTAATTGCAATTTTATATATGTGCGAGCGTGCTCGCTGCAACTGGTTCTGCATTTATTCACTGCTTCTTCTCGATCGGCATTTTGTATCTGTAGAATTCCGTTCGAATTCGCCTTCATATTTTATGGTTACTGGTGTAATTATTCGAACTTTCTGCTCGATTGACGCTTGAATCTGTAATTATCAAGTGAAGTAGTTCACCGATTTGTAAAATTTTGCGATTATGAGAAATTCAGAATCGCCACTGTGTCATCGCGCGATTCACGAATTCGTTGATTTTTTTCCAGATTGTTGACATGCATGGATTCAAATCATTGCAGAAAACTTCCAAGGTAGATACAAATCCGGAATGTAATGCTCATCTAAATCTGAGATCATATCGATTTTTCAATTTTAATTCTCAAAAAATTATGTTTCCAGAACATCGTGTTAGAGGCCGTAGATTCACTGGAGCTCATAGGGCTTGGGCGGTCAACCCTGGAAGAACAGGGCGTTTCATCTCACGTGGATTTCACAGTGAAAGAGGTGATGGAGGACCTTGCTGCTCTCAAATGGCAGGAGTGCTGCGTCACTTCTCTCCAGACCTTCAACGGAGGCAACCGCGTATCCACTCAGATCCAGTTCAAGAGATATGAAGTTCAGGATCCAGATCTGGTCATCTCGAAAAACGGGACGGAGAAGAAGAAACAGAAGGCCAGTCCCGCCCTGCCGGCGGGAAGTGACGGCGATGCAGAGAAATCGGTGGGTTCGTGCTTATCGGCGATCACCGGCGGCGGAGGGAAATCCGGGAAGAAGCCTGATGGGAAGAAAAGAAAGAGAATGTTGAAGGATATACTTCAAAGCTCCGCCCACACATTTCAGGAGCAGAGCTGATACAGACAATTCTTCAACTGTTAACACTACGGCGAAGGCGGTCAGTTCAATTCCATTCTCAAACTTCTAATCTAAGCTAAAGCTTAATCCATTGCAACAGATGGAATGAAATTATAATGTGTTTCTGCATTGGAATTTCGTCTAGATTTCGTCGCTATGGAATGTTAATCACTTACTCTGCTGTAGGTTGTTAAGTCTAAGCTAATTGCACCGGTCCACAAAATACTTCTGGGTTTTGATGAGTTCTTTACTTCTTTTTTATGATCACCTACTCCTATATTTTAAAAATTATTCACCATTTATTATATTATTTTTAATATACTACATTTACATATACATAGTACATACATGTGTTTGTATAATTTGCCATCTTTTAATTTAATTTTTTATTAATTAAAATTATTTTCATTATTATTTTATTCAATGATCATTTGTTTGTATAAATTCTTTTATTATATCTACACAAATGTGTTTTTTTTTGCGGATATAGAATTGTTTCATTACTAAAAAAAACTTTTATACTACATAACAAGTGTAGTTTTTTTAAAACTCCATAAAAAATAGGTCGATATAAATTTTTAAAATTACGCACCATTTTTTTCATTCTATTAGTTTTTTTAAAACAAGGATTTATATAAGTATTAATGAATGTGCATCACTATTAAAACTTCATTTTTCAAATAAAGATATCATATCTAATACTTTGGGGCAATTATAAAATTTATACGATGTTTCATGTATTTATTAGAAAATTAGATTAAATAAAATCACATTCTAATTCAATGCAAAATTTTATTTAAATGTTAAAAATATTACGGAGTACTTGTAGAATATATGCGAAACACGAGATTGAAAATAATATCAAATATAAATGTGCTTAAAATTAAATTTTTTTGGTGGAATAACTATCACCCCTTTTAAATGATCATTGCTCCCTATTAAGGAACACATTCGGATAGAATATTAGACCATTCATAATTCTGATTTTTTTAATATTACTCCGAAATTCTGAATGTTCCTTAAAAGTTTCGTACCATAATATTCTCAAATCTAAGATATGGGTAATTTTCCCATTTCACAAGTGAAACTCTTTCGTGATCCTTAGTCTATACTCATTTTTTCTTATGCCAAAATTTGCCTTCATAGTTAAAAAAACATGCATTAAACCGCCACAGAAATGGCAATAAACTCCACAACAAAAGCGATCAGCACTAATCATTCACAATATCAAATTCAAACCATGAGAGATGATTGAAAAGTTTATAAAACGAGGATCAAACATATGAAGGTCTTGTCTGGGTTGCTGCAATGGCCTGAAAACAAAACCACCAAACACGCAGAACAAATCTTCTCAAGAATGTATAGAAGACATTCATTTTCACGGAGAGGAAAAAAAAAGGCATTGTGGTGGCAAATCAAACCACAAGTTCGCTCCCAAGTAAAAACATCAAGCAGAGCTATTGCAAAGGTACACCAACAATCAGTATGTATGATAATAATAACAGTTTAACAAACACAAACATGTCCCCACAATGAGCCCTCGAGTCCTCTCCTACCCGAAATACACATCAGAGAAGTCACTTGTCTCCTTCATTCACTGCAACCAACAAAGGGTAAGCGAGTTATTTCCAACAAGGTACTTTTGCCCATTTAAAACAAAACTTGTCACTTAATAACAAATATAAAATGCACATTCCATCCCCAAATGACATTCATAGGTTGACTCAGCATCACATTTTTATTAAACTTTTTTAGCTCTTATTTAGTCTCACCTTTACCCTCATATTAGTGGTGGGTATATTAAACAAAGGGAGAAGAAAATCCCAAACTTTTTGCTCCAAATATGGGATTGTGAACACTGAACACTTATTTAATGAAGGCCAAAAAAAGGTAAGTGTGAGTGCAATTTAGGGACAGAGTGATTATATTACAACACACCCACCTCTGCGTCATCGCCACCGCTAACTTTGTTGAGAGCTTCACCCTTAGAAGCATCTTCTGTGGAAAAAAACGGATCATAAATAAATACGTAACAGGGAAATAGAATATGAGTTGAAACCCTATTTGTAAAAAAAGTTGAGCCAAGAGCAAATTTGGCATGTTAAAAGTTGTCTGCATTGGTTGAATCAAGTAAATCAACTTAAAAAGTTACTATAAGCAAATTCAATTAATGCATTAAAAAACATGAGTACCAAATCATATGTAGTTCTTAATTACATACAATTAAGAACTTAAGATCTTTCCAACATAAGACGGGAATGCATTACCTAAGTCATCCGGGATATCAGATGTCCATAAGGTAAGATTGTCTCTTAGAAGTTGCATTATCAATGTACTGTCTTTGTAGGACTCTTCGTTCAGAGTATCCAGTTCAGAAATTGCCTCATCGAAGGCCTGCTTTGCCAGGTGGCATGCCCTAAAAATATGCATAAAAAACAAAAAGAATGCAACTTGACTTGAATAAGATCAAGAACTGGGTTCTCAAAGAAGACATGCTTGACAAGTTCAGTAATTCAAAATATTAGTGCTCAAGAGTACAATTGCAAAGAGGCAAAAGAACCTTTCAGGGGAGTTCATGATCTCATAAAAGAAAACTGAAAAATTCAAAGCCAGTCCCAGTCGTATGGGATGCGTGGGTGATAACTCAGCTTCTGCTGAAGTGGTAGCCATCTACAAGAAATTAGAGAAATAATGAGCACATACATGTGTCCAGAATTAACAATCAAACAGGAAAAGTACGAAGAAGAAACAATGAAACACAATTTTGAGACCTTTTTTAACCTTGAACCAACCTATGAGTAGACCAGTCAAATAATAAAGTTACACAATTATGAAATAAAACATCCAGTTTATAAACAATCACAACATCCTCCTTCGATATGGCAGACCAGTTTTTGTTATCACAATTTAAGTTGGAAAAATATGAAAGGATAATGAACATAGAAAATTGCATAACCTTTGAGAGTTTGTTTAGAGCTCAGAAAATACTAGGGAAAGAAAATAAGGAAGAATTTGACTCAAATCCAAGTAAATCTATGTTGGCTTACTGGCTATTCTTTTGAACTCATTGTACTTATTTATTTCTATGAAACAGACTAAAAAACTAAACCGATGTGCAAGTAATCTAAATATGGGCTACAATTTTAAAAATACCCCCAACCCCCCCCCCCCACACACACCCCGCGGTACCATTTCATACTTCTTTACCTTTTTGTCCAGCTATTTTTAATCTCATGTCATATATAAGCAGGGCCGGCCCAAAGGCCAAGAGGGCCCTGTGCAAGACTAGACTGATATTGTAGTTCTCTTATAAACTTATGCTCCTTTGTACTACATATTTACTACCTCTTTTTTGGTGTATTTGTCCAGTTTAATTTTTTTGAATCAAATTGGACAAACTTGAATTCTAATTACTTTCAATTTATATTGCATATTAACATAATGAAATACAATTTTGAAAGTTCTCAATACGATAAATCCAATAAAGTCATTTTTATTTTAAACAGGTTTATAATTAATATACAATATATATTTTATTTGATAATAGGTCGAAGGTTGAAAACATTTAACTAAAAAAAGTCAAAACTAAACAAATTCTCTGAGACGAAAGTAATAGTCATTAGAACTCAAAAAAATTGACATGAAATGCTTTTTATAATAGCAATATAAATGATAAAAATCAGTATTTTTACAAAAAAATCAGTATATAAATGATCAATTAATTTCACAAAATTAATTTTAAAATTTTCCAAAAGTCAAAAAAACTAAGTAAAAAATCTTATATTTAAATTAAAATAAATATCAAACAAAGTTTAACTCCGTACTTATAGTCCTATACATATACTATAATAGATAAGATTCTATAAAAAGATAAGAGGAAAATGAATTATAGCAAAGAAATTAAAACTAGAATCAAAATTGGAACATTGGTAAGAGTTTAGGAAATTCTAAACTTAAAAACTAGAAAGAAAAAAAAACTATTGGAGATGAAGGGTGGCACAGGGACTGTGGAAAAATTTGGGCCCTCCATTATTGTTGGGCCCTGTGCAGTCGCTCAGCTTGAACATGCTGAAGGCCGGCCCTGTATATAAGTACCAAGTGGTAGTTGTGTAGTTAACATTCAATCTTGTTTCTTACTTTTTTAGATCAGTATTAACAACTCATATTCACTTTTCTTAATTTGCATACCACTGCCACTATCTCATGTCCCAAAAAATAGTGGAATAGACGGAGTAATTTTTTTGTTTTATTTGCATTTTTTATGATTATACCACTTCCATCTCATAAAAAGAACTTGCAAATTTATTTCGCCTACACCAAAAAAATATTCTACTTTCCATTTATGAAAACTTTTTAAGACTCATATTATTTCTCTCCATAACACTACTTCCAACCACACAATTTCAATTTTCTTAATAACCATGCCGAATCCATTGTGGGACCTTTTTGCGGGACATAAAGAGTAACAAACACAATAAGATAATATTTCTAGACATTTGTAGAATTTGGATTCCCCCCTTCCCGAGAATTTCCCATGATCCAAACATATCCTAAAAGAGAAAGCGATAATATTTATACCTCATATGCTTTCAGAGAAAGATCAGCCACCTCTTTTTTGTCGTTACCAGTTTTGAACTCGGCAAGATACCTATAGTAATCTCCTTTCCTGGAATTAAAAGGATAAGTTGAACAAATCAAAGTTCAAAAACTATTAAAAAAATTAGAAGTAATAATAGCTCAAAAAAATGGCATGTTCCCCTCACATCTTGTAGTAAAACACAGTTGACTCTCCGGCAGAAGATGCCGGGATGAGATGCTCATCAATCACAGTCATGATGTCACCACAAATGTTGGAGAGCTCAGTTTCTACCTTCTGCCTGTACTCCTTGATCCTCTTCACATTCTGCTCATTCCCTCTTGACTCTTCCTTCTGCTCAATGGAAGACAGAATCCTCCAAGATGCCCTCCGGGCTCCAACCACATTTTTGTACCCAACCGATAGTAGATTCCTCTCCTCTACTGTCAACTCTACGCCAGTTTTTGCCACACTCTTCATGGCATCTACCATCTCTGCCATTATTGAGTACCATAGTTCATATTGAGTCGCATTAGATTAAGGAGGTAAGGAAGACAATATTTTATAATACTATGATACCCTTAATTGTCCAACCCTAGCAGAGTAATATGATTAGTTTAAAGCTTAAAAATTTAGTAGGATGGACGTGAAAACAATTTTAAACCAAACAAGATGTGGACCTGCATTGGCATTGTGTGCACACGATTCCCGTAACACATGCAAATAGAATTTATATTTATGTGAACTGTGAGTAAAATCTATAGCTTGTAAACATACATATACTGAAGTAGCAACATAGAAAATAAATATAATGAGGTAACAAACCCTTTTCTAAATGGATTTGAATGAGCAACTTGGTAAATTGGACAAGATGAAATCATCAAAAGGGATAGGATGTAACAAAAATTTTCAGAAATGTGACAAGACGAGATTTGGGATCTAAAAATAAATGGATTGGGATGGGACTTTGTAAAAAGAGATTGGGACTGGAAATGTACAACTGGGTGTCGATTCCGAGTTTTATCTTATAGGTCATCATATTCCAAGGACTTGTAGTCATGGGTTAGTTTGTAGTTGACCAGATAGGGTACCTTCCCTTTGAGCCGAGGTCCTATCCAGAACAACCAGATTAAACGAGGTCTGTTGTTGTTTTTGCTAGATTTTCAGCAATCTAGAATGAAAATTAAAGATAGGGTACCTTCCCTTTGAACCGAGGTCCTACCCATTGCCACTCAATAGAGTACACCCACTCCAACCACTGGAGTGCAGTGAATAAGCAAAAAACTGCAGTTTTCCTTAACTAGGAAACAGAAGATCTTACTGTAACGGTAATTGCAACCAAAGACAGAGGATCTCATGATACCAGTCCGGCTTTAAAGTGGGGACATAAGATCTTCCAACTCAATAAGGAAATTTCAGCGCAATTAAAAGCATCAAAACCCTAAATTGAGATCTATGAATGTAAAAGAAACAGACAGATCGATATTAGAAAGAGGCCAGCCGGAAACCCTAACTTACCATCGTATCGCTCTGCTTGCTCGGCAAGCTTCGCGACGTATACGAATGTCTCGCGGTCGGAGGAGGAAGCCATCGCCGATCAAAACACTCAGAAGTCCGCTGCCGCCGGCGAGAATCGAGTCCTCTGCAGTCTCTCTCTAGAATTTTCTTCTTAGCTGTGTGCAGTGTGTGTGTGTGTACTCGGCGACTATTCCTTTGAGCGGTCCAAACAGTGGGGTGGACCCCGGTGATTGATTTGTCGTCGTTTTTCAACATGGCACTGCGGAAATATTTCTCCTTAGGCCCTTCATCTTCTCGTGTATTTTAGACTGACCCCGGTTTAGGACATTTATTAAAAAAAGGGACTTGAGAGCATCCTTAGTACAATGTGTTTAGAAAATTGTTCATCAAAAAAAAAAGTGATGTAGAGCTTATGTAGTGCACTAGATGCTTCATTTTTTAAAAGAGTTGAGTTGTTTGATGAATAAATTTTATCTTAACAAAAAACTCTTCTTAAATACTACCTCCGTCCTATTGTCTTTGTTCAGTTTTGACTTTTGGAACTGTTCATCTAAGCACTTTGACTCATCAAATTCTCTCAATGTGTAAGCCTAAAAATAGTCATGTGTGATCTTGTTTGATTCGTCTTAACATATAGATTATTAATATATAATTTTTATAATTTTTTAATATACAAATTACAAGATAAAATGGATTAAAGAAGTGCATTGGATGGTGTGACAAAATGTAAGTGGACAAAGACAGTGGGACGGAGGGAGTACTTCCATTAAAAATAATTTTAATAATAGGAGTACGTAGTTGCACTTGTCGTGGCCAAGTTGTGCATCATAAGATACAAAGCTCTTCTTTAATTGGCATCTGCACTCTTTTCATTGTCTTTTTATAGGCCATATATGTTTGCATAGTTAGGATGAAGAAGGTGCAATGGGTTTTAAAAAATCTCTTGCCAAGATAAAAAATCTAAGATATACTCTCTCCGTCCCAAAAAGAGTCGGACGGTTTGACTTTTTGGAAAATTAAGGAAGGAATATTTTGGTATTGACTTTCTAATAATACCCTTGATGTGATAGATAAAAGTAGGATGTGATGGGTAGATTATTAGGAAAAAGGTATGATGTGATAGGTAGGGTATGAAAAAGTAAGGGGTAAAAGTGATTTTTTAATAGAAATGTAACGGACTTTATGGGACACAGTTTTTTCTAAACGTAACAAACTTTTTGGGACGGATGGAGTATAATTTATGTAATCTTGGCAATTAATTAATTAATGATTGAGACGACGGACTTTAAATAAATCATAAGTATTTGTCAATAAAATATAAAATTATACCTTTGTGTAGGATTCGATGAGATAAATCTAACGGTGTAAACAGATTTGAATTTGGAGTAAATTGTTGTTAAAATATATTCTATATCGAGATATGTTAATTAAATTACAGAGAACAAAACCCTATGACCATAAATAGACAGTATGTGTTTCCACACGCACGCTGCCCTATGCACACGCACAACTCACGTTCCTCTCTCTTGTTTCCTTTTCGCCGATCGAAACACAGCAAAGCTAGCATCGGAGCAGAACGCGAGAAGAAGAAGAAGAGGAAGAAAGAAGGAACCCAACACCGCTCACCATTGTTCCCTAGGTTCTATCCATCATTAATTCTTCGTCAAAAGATTAAGTACTTTTGCATCAGTTATTACTAATAACTCATGCCAAACAAAACGAGTGGGTGTAATCCTTAACCCCATTTTCATCGGCTTTGAGTGGAGCCGATGCAAATGGAGTAGCCAGTTTGCTTTTTTTCATAGTAGTTTCACATTGGATTTTACTATATACGGAGTTGAAAACATATCAATGTAAGAGTTTCATATTTTTATTTCTAAAATAAGAGTTACAATGTAAATGTAATGTCAATCATGTCAGATGTATATACAGTGACACATTATTACAATGCAAACTTCTATTTTAATTTGAAAATGTATTTGAAGCAAAAGGTGAAGCTCTGGCAACATTCATTTCCCTAATTAATACTTGTAAAATTACGGTGATTGATTTTTAAACGTTCATTATTAATTATGCATTTTGGTTTTCTATTTCACTAGAGATGTATCATAAAAAGACATTAAAGGAATGTAACTGGTACGATCCACTACGATGCATTAGTCTTGATTTGCAAACTACGGAGTAATATATACGGAGTAATAATAAAATTGCTTATTAATGACCTAAGTAACAGATTGTGTTATCAATCTTTTAATGTATGTAGTTCAACTCAAATGTCTTATTATCCAATCCAGTAATCCATACTACATCACAAATTTTTTAACCTATAAATAAGAGAAGAAACAGAATTGAAGATCAGAAGAACAAGAAAAGAGATTTGAGAGGAAAAATGATTATTTCCAAAGAACATTTGTTTGTAGTGATGTTATTCTTTGCATGTTGCAGCTCAACAATACTTGCAAAGCATGATGAAGTCGAAAGTCCGGAGAGATGCCCAAAATCATATACCCCTCCATCCAAGGAGTGCACTAAAGTGATAATGTCAAATGTGTTGCGTTTTGATCAAAATTATCATGAAAAATTTGAACCTCTCACTTCTCAGTGTTGCTCACAGATAAGAGCGCTGGGATCAAATTGTTATTATTATTGGGTATGGATTACGCTTCCAAGCTACGATTATACAGCCTCATGGGATGAATTTTTTTGGGACTCTCAGGATGATGTGTGGAATAATTGTCGATCGATATAATAAAGTGATGTATACTATCCTCCATTGAAGTGTATACATATCTTATACGAAGTATAATACTCGAAGCATGGTTTAATTGTTATCAATCTTTTGCAACCAGAGTGTGAATGATTTAATTGTTTAATTTGTTCTAATATTATACTCCATCCGTCCCTAAATGATTTATACTGTATATTTTACTATTTAAAAATCGTGAGATTTTTTATTTATTTGTATGTTTTCATTGATTATTTGATAAAATAAAATATTTTTATCATCTTTTGTTTTGTAGATCATAGCTTTCTATGTATATTTAAACATAAAAGTTTTATTTTTTTATACTCATCTTCAAATAAAATAAATTGAAAAAATTTGGAACTTTATTTTGTTTTGTATAAAGTGTAATCATCAATTTGAACGTAATTCATTTGTCACGCTTTGTTTTGAAAAATTTGTTTCTGTTTTGAAAACTTTGTTTCTATTTTAATCGTCGAGGATGTACTCCGAGACTAGTATGTTTGTATGACGATAAGTGTAGGTGTTTCATCCCACGCTAGGCCGCTCTGTGACTGATTGTATGTACTCCGTAAATATAACATGCATATGTAAATTGTGAATGTAACACCCCAACCAGCATAACCTGAATACATGTTTCAGCGGATCAGGTTGCTATAAAATTGGCATCCAAACACGAATCATTTTAGAAACAATTTAAATAAATAATCCAAAGCATAATTTAAACATTCATCAGAGTAATTAAATTCAGTGCAAAAGCTTAAGTCAACATTTAAAACATGACTTAGGAATCAAACTCGTAAAAGTAATAAGTTAAGGGGAATTTACGTATATAACACTAAAACATAATAATTTTCCCTAAATAGCATCATATGTGTTTTATTTCTCAATATAGCACTTTAGTCATTATGCATTAGTCATTATTCAAGTAAATATTTGTCATCACTAGACATTATGGACATTATTAAGTGCTACTTATTAAGGAATAAAATAATTTAAGTGCTATTTAGAGAAATGACTTAAGTTTTAGTGCTATTTAGTGCAAATATTTCATAAGTTATATATTAAGAAAAAAATAAGAATTCAAGTCTTCAAAAATCCCCACACACATATCTTCGTCTTCACCGCCCTCTAGAATTGGGTCCAGATTCATCTTGACTCTGATTACTTACGGGTAGTAAAAGAACACGCTCAGTAATGATGCTAAGTGAGAAATGTCTAATATTCAACTATACATATAAATGAAATCACTAGCTCACAACACCATACGTTATCATGCATACATGCATAACTTAACATAAATGACATCACAAGCATTGTGTAACTAGGTACAACGACAATTCATAGATTCTCGTGCGCACGTTTTTACCCGAGTAGTAATTGAACCCAACAACTACCACATGGCTCTAACCTCTTTATTCCTATGGCATGACTTGCCACACTACCATTGAGTTTAGTTTGCAGAATTCTTATAGGTAGATTAATTCTAATGAGAGTCACTGGTGCTCCTCAAGGTCTAGACAACAAAGGTCTTGAATATGATCAAACTCGATGGGGCCTGGTTTGAGTAAATAAGGTGTGAGCTCCATTCATTATTTAGTACGGAGTATGACATAGTTTTAGAACTATGCAAATAAGGATCCAGGTCGGGCTTAATACAAATTATTAGCCCATTTGCATGGGCGGGCTTGGCCGGCCTGGATTTGATGGGCTAAACTCTTTACCCATACCCGCCCACCTTAGCAGGCCGAACTACCCACCGGCCCGTCCGGCCCGAATAAAATATCAAGAAAATCTTTTTTAATTTACACAAAAAAATCAAAAAAGAAAATATTGAACTCATTTTCAAATGTTTAAAATAAAATTATCACTAGCCATATTTACATAGAAAACATAATTAAGTTAATCAAAATAAAAATTGAATTCTAAAATTGATATTGTTTTCACTTACTGATACTTAAATTAAATTTCTATTAATTAACTCTCAATATCACAATCTTTATGTAATGTTTGTAAGAACTTGCTAAAGAAATACTTTCTCCGTCCCTTAATTAAACTCTTTCACCTTTCTTTTTTTCTTATCTCACTAACTCCTTCGTTCGGCTCTTATATATTAAACAACCATTTTTACCCCTTACTTTTTCATATCTTATCTATCAAATCATACTTTTTACTAATAATCTATCCATTACATCGTACTTTTACTCATCACATCAAGAGTATTTTTGGAAAGTCAACACCAAAATATCATTCCCTTAATTTTCTAAAAAGTCAATAAGGGACACCCTTTCGAAGACGGAGGGAGTATAAATTAGTGAGCGACTAATTAAAAATTTAGTTCTGCAATTGATATTACTTTCATTGACTTAAATTTTTGTTAAGACGTATATAATCATGTCATCTCTTACTTTGTAAAAATATTCATAGAACATTTAAATATATAAATTTTCTAATTAACTCTACACAACTTCTAAAATAACAATAACAACAATAAAGTAATTATAATGTCATACAAACTAATTTTAAATAAAAATAAAGTACTCAGCTCCCACAAATATCTTACAACAAAGTGAAACTCAGGAGTTTCATTTTTCTGAAAAATTAAAGTACTCGTAGAAATATGTCATAGAAAATAAAAGGAAAAGATAATAAATACGGAGTAGATGTTAAACGTGTTCCATGCTTGAGCTTTCAATTGCAGCCATAGGGGTGTGCGCAATCTTGTATGAATCGCAAACTTTTTCCACGAAAATACCAATCTCCAAACTGCTTCGCGATCGTCTATTCAATTTAAAACAAAATCAAATCAAGCTAATTTATTATTATACGATAGATCTTAATTGTTCAAAAATTGTTTAATACTCCGTAAGTAATTAAAGCTACGACCTCTTGAGTCCCAGAAATGGCACCATCATGCCAAGTAGGTTGTAAAAGATGTGTATGAGCGGGATTGGATAGGATTAGGAATCCGTTTGGTGTAGTAGAAGAAGCATTGCTTTCTTTTGGCAACACGTCCAATAGTTCCTTCCTCAAATCTACAATAAGAATAAGTAAAATAATGTAATTAAACAGTGGGTTATATGTAAAGCGCAAAAAAAAAAAACAAAGCAATTAACATGTAAATATGTAATTAAACAATAATCTCAGTGTCAAAAATATCCTTTTATTTTGAAAAGTATCACCACATTTTCTAATAATAGCGTATCTTTATATCTTTGGAGATGGGGGTTGTCCTTTTTTTTAAATATAAATTATATATAATCAAGCATGTTTAGTAGTCAAAATAGTTTATGGGTAAATAATAAGGAAGCAAACCGTGTTTTTATTTGAGGAAAAAAAAATCAAAGCCAATATTATTACTCTCTCTCTCTTATCTATGAAGTATATCGCATAAGCTGTAGAGAAATTTACCTAAATAGGACTAAAACGTACATAATGACTTTCCCAATATAGGACCATATGTTTTTATTTCCCAATGTAGGACTTTTGGTCATTATCAAGTAGTCATTATTCAAGTAAATGTCTAGCATTACTGGACATTATTTCTCTTACTAGGTTATTATTAAGTCCTATTTAGGAAATAAAAAAGTTTAAGTCCTACATTAAGAAAGTCATTATGTTTTAGTCCTATTTAATGCAAATTTCACTAAGCTGTATGGTATATAGACTTTTGAAATAAATACTAACCTTGCATGATTTTGATTTGAGTGGATGAACAATTTTTGGCATTCACGCAAACATCGTAATAAGACTTTCCCAATCCCGTAGTATACGAAGTCTAAATAATTCAACAAAAGAGTTAAAATCATTAAATATTGCTATTACGTACCCACGTATGCACAGTATGATTCAATGACGTCATATAGAAAATTGACTTACCTCAATAAAGTCGAATTCAGACATTATGAAAAATATGGGCGTTTTAATATATTTGCCCACATTTTGTGCAAAGAAGCACTGGTCCATAAAAAATAAAATAATCAAAATAAATCAGTGTCAGAACGAAATGGAGCCGTATAAATTAAAGTAAAAAACGTTAATTGTTGACATCAAATCATTAAGACGAGAAAATAATTAAAATCATACCAACGCAGCAGGGCTCATTTTGTGCGTGCAAGAATTGGGCAAGGCCTTGCCCGACCGCTGATGAACCACGTACGTAATAAAATGCGATTGAATTAATTACCAGTACTTAATTAGTGGAGTGAGTAGGGAAAATGTAAATAATATATATACGGAGTAATATAATTAAACACAGAGAGAAAGATATATATGCATGATGAATACGTACGTGTAATTGGATCAATCCTTGAAAGATGGATAGGAAATAGCTTTGAGTCCCATAGTTATGCCTCTTCCTGTTAAGAATATAATTAATCAGACGAGCAAATGTAAAAGTAGAAATTAATTTATACTCTCGGCCGATAGATCCATATAATTATTGTAACAAAAATCAGGGACGGAGTAATTAGTTAGTTAATGAACTAATGAAATACACGTACGCGGGGAAAAAGAATCCGGCGTCGGAGAGGCACTTGACCCGAGTGGAGCTGGGAAAGAGGTCTCTGAATTTGTCGCAATGGAGCATCGTGGCAACCCCTCCTGCTGACTCACCCGCCAGAAGAGCCTATACATATGTATAACCCTCACACATTAATTATTTTAAATACTCGTATTATTATTATTAATTTCAAAGAAAAGTATATATATTTATACATTTGGTTTGATTTTTTTATATAAAGAAATGAGATGGGTAATTAATACTGTAATAATTGTCACATACATACATTGGTAGCAGAAGCCATTCCCTTGTGTAGCAGCTCTTTCATTGCTGCTTTGAAAATTCTGGCTCCTCGGAAATATAGTGTTTTATTCTTCGACCAAAGTCAAAAAAAAAAAATTAGTATTAGCTAGTGTGAGTAATAGTGTGGGTATCTAATTAATTAAGAAGTGATTAGCTTACATTTAGAGAGAGTTTGGAGTTGCCGGTGAAGGAGGAGCCATCGCAGTAGCGGATTACAACTTTGTTCCAGTTGTAGAATTCTGCACATATATACGGAGTAATTAATTATATACGGATTGGATTAACAAATACGTAGTAGTAATTAAAACACGTACGTACAGAGCTTTATTAGTAGTAGTAGTAAGTGGAGTAATTAATTGTTAAGTGCATGTATTAATTAATTATATCCCAATCGGAAGCAAATTCAACGTAATTAACTCATCATTAATTATTACGGAGTAGTATAGTAATAAATAATAATGTGGATGTAAATAAATAAATAAATAATGAAATAATGTGTACCTCACCGACCTGGGTTATCCAGTTGGTGGATGCTGGCTATACCAGTATAGTTATAGGGTGCAAATGGGATGGGGGGTGTGCTTCGATTGAAACCGTAGTCCAAGCAATACGTGAAGTTCTCGCACCACCCACCTCACTGCAGCAGGTTTTAATTAATAATTAATAACCAAACCCAAATTACACCAGCAGTAATTTTAATAATTCCTCATTTTAAGCATTTCATTAATATAATTATATTTAGTTTACTTACGGGAAGAAAGACGAGCCAGTTGTTGAGTCCATCCCCGGAGCCATTGACAAAGCTATAGGATGCTCTGTTTCCCCTCAAGCACCCTGCACCCACCCACCCACCCACCCACCCACGCACATTAATACGCCTATATATATATATGTGTGTGTGTGTGTACACATAATATACGTAGACCGTAGTACATACTACGTATATAAAATGTACAGATAGATAGATAGATAGATATATAAGACACGTATGGTACGTACGGGCTTTGTTGTCGCGGAGAAAGGAGGGGTTCAACAACGTAGTACTAGTAGCAGCAGCAGAGTTGTTGTTGTTGCCGGCGGCGGGACGAGCGGCTTGGGCGAAGCAAATTATCGTAGTGGCGGCAAAGGCCACAACAAGGACGACGAGTTGGTGACGACGATGAAGACGATGACGCTTTATCATCATCATCATATATATATATATACACGGTGTCGTGCTTGTGGAGAATGAAGATGCAATAATATAATAATGGAGCTGAGTTAGCTATCTATCTATAGGGGATCGGATCGGATCGGAAGAGATTGATTATATTATAAAGACAGAATGAAGAGAGATCGATACACATCCAATAATATATACTCCTTCCGTGAGTTCCGTCCCTTAAAAAATTCACCCTTTTAACTTTTAAAGGATTAAGAGGGTGTATTTTAGTGTCCCTTAAAAAATTCACCCTTTTAACTTTTAAAGGATTAAGAGGGTGTATTTTAGTGTTGACTTTCTAAAAATGTCTTTTGATGTGATGGATAAGGGGGTGTATACACACACACACATATTGTTGTTTACTTGGTGTACAAATGAGTATCTCATTTTGGTGTACTTCTAGATTTATTCTATAAAATATTGTGTTAGGAAATAGCATTTTACGAGTATTATTTATTACTTTTCTGTACTATTTCCTTATTGTATTGTTAAATTAATTCTATTTCTTCTTATATTAGAACTATCTCTTGCATGGGTGGCCCGGAGGGTGTGCAAAGTGGCAAACAACACAATTTCCTAAAACTTTAGGACCCCATATTTTTAAATTAATCATTAATTTTGAAGTATAAGTATTCTAAAATACGGAGTTATAAAATAGGACCCAAAATGTAAATTTCAGACCGAACCAATTTCATTTTTTCATCTTTCCAGGCCGGCCTTGATATTCTCTTGTAACTCTTATATATACAGATGTATCCTTCATTGTTCAATAAGATCAACTACTATCAAATTGTATCATGATATCGGAGCTGTCAGAAGCAGATTTGTAAGGATAACCTCTAGAACTAGAGAGTCAGAACTTCGTTGCATGATGAACAAGCTAAGCTTAAAATTACGTTTGCTGCAGGGTTTCGTTCAGGGTGAGAGTGTTAACGATTGGAGCGAGAGCGAGGAGTTTCTTTTTTCTCTCCTTCTGGATCGGAACATTCTCTGCTTCTCTATCGCTTTACATGCTCTCAGCTTTTAGAAAACACGTACACTTACAACTTTCTCGTTCTTAATTCAATCACACACGTGTTTTTTTAAAGAGGGATTTAATGATTTTTTTGGAGATAAAGGAAATGATAATGGACGACGGTGATTATTCACGCTCATCGAAATCGATCAGTGATGCCATGTTTTTGGTTGATCCAACGCTGTGAACAGAGACCGACAATGTGAGAGATCGATAATGCGTCCGGTCTTAAAGAAGAGTCTAGATTTCAGAAAACATTAGCTCTGATACCATTATCTCTTCCAATCCTTATACATATGGGGATTTTCCTTCAATATTTAATACTCTCTCCGTTACGTTCCATAAAATCCTTCTCCTTTCGTTTATATCCAATTTCTTAAAACACTTCCACTTTATATTAAAAAACCACTTTTACCCCTATTTTTTCATACCCTACCGATCACATGATACTTTTTCACAAATAACCAAACTTTTATATCTTACTTTTATCTATCATATCAGAGGCAAAATTGAAAAGTCAATTAAATTATACTTTTCTTATTTTGGCCCGAAGTCTAAATAGGAAGTGTTTAAAGGAACGGAGGGAATAATACCAATTCAGTAATAAGTTTTGATGGAACTTAATTAAGCTAATGAAAAAAAACATAAAGCTTGTTATGGAAATTAAATAAAGACTACTAGCTAGCTACCTCGGTTGTGACTTGTGACTTGTGAGTATGGGCCGGGTAGCTAGAAGCACTTAAGTAATGAAGGGGATGGGTGAAAGGGCTCTTAGCTATTTCTGGGTGTAGCAGGGTAGATTTGCTAATAAAAAAAAGTTACTACTTTCTTTGTATTTGTAATAAATGAATGGGAATTGATAAATGCACTCCAAAAATGTTAGTTGCAGTTCACTTTTCTTTTTTCTCCGTCCTAAAACTACCTTCCCATTTTTCTTATGTAGTAATAATTATCACGTCTCACATTATCTAAAATATACTTCAGAGTATATTTGAGTTTCAGGTATGAAATTTAAGATCTCACATTATATGAAATATATTCTAAGGATCCTTCTGATACTTTAATAAATGCTAAATTTTATCACGATAATCATTATTTTATTAAATATAAATAAAATCTTTTTATTTGTTAAAGTAAAAAATTTGTAGTTTTTTAATGGAGAAAGTAAAAGAGTAAAAGGTAATTCATGCAGAGTAAAAGTA
>OOIL02003469.1:54169-103254 GCA_900332095.2 Cuscuta campestris
CACCATGCCTAAGAGACTGGACCAATGTTAGCCAAGTAAAGTGATATGACCGGTCACCTTCTCTGAAAGGTTACCCGGTCATTTCTTGCGCTCAACCCGTCTCTTTGGTCTTCTAGAATGTCCTTCGTAGAATAAGGTGATATTTTCGCTATCGCCCAAAATGTGACCGGTCACTTTTTTAGTGGAAGTGACCGGTCAACTTTTGACCCGTCCAAATCGAAGAGTTAACCTCATTTGGTGATTGATAAAAGTGACCGGTCATACTTTGACCTGTCCCTTTCGGTTGTCCGGGTTGGGTATAGGGATATACCCATCAGAATAAATAGTATTTGAGGAACTGGAAGTGTACTCGAAAATTTCTTTTTTAATTCCAATTTTTTTGAAAGACTTTAAGGTATACAACATCTTTGGTATGATTGTAAGAATTTTCATTATCATCTAGAACCAATATTTTTAATTATGTCTTTGCCTTCACTCGTGAAAAAGTAACATAAAGCTAACCATGAGTAAATACTGAATTGGTTAAAAATAATACAACAAAAGACAATGTTTGACCTAGACTTTTGTTAATAGTCATAACAAAATATAATAATATTAAGAATTATCTTCTCTAGAATTTCAAGGGTAGTCCTAAATCAAATGATACCAAATTCATTCGGGGTATATAAATCTTTTTCCCAACTGATTTCCCAAAATGTCCCATTGCAGTGATAATATTCTTTCTCAACTTCTCAACGATTAATTTTCTACCATTACACAATCCAGATATTTGGTTAATGTTCTTTAATGACATAATCGATATCCTATTTTTAAAAAATATTTTAAGGTTTAGGATCCCGGAACATTTGATTTTTTTAAAAAACTAAAGTGCTATCCAATTGTTAACTTTGCATGAAGAATCAAAAATTAAGTACTCTTTTTCACCTCCTAGAATAAGGGATAAGACAAATTCATTTACCATTCAACAAACTCGAGCGTGAGTGATAATACTCCAGTATCCTTAAAAAAAATAATTTTTCATGTTCTCTAGTAGGTTCGGATAAGTGAATTCCATTGTTCTCTTGAGGGGATAACTTATTTCAAGAATCAAGAATTCAGGCAGGATTTCAACGTGAGCAATTCCATTGATCACTTGTCTAAATTTTCCATCTTCGACTTTGATTATCCAATCAGAAAAAACTTCTGTGTCACTATCTGTGCAACAGAGTATTGATTAATGCAATCTCATATTTTTGGTAAACGTATAAATTTTACAATACAACCGCATTTGTGAGGAATTGGTGGTAGCACCTACAATTTCAACTCTCAAAGCTATGAGTAAAACTGAAAGAATTTGGATAAAATCACCTTTGAGTACAATTATTTTTCCTCCGAATGGTTAATTTATGAAGTTATTATTAGATATACTCATTACATTTCTCATTGTGCAATTCAACGTCTCAAAAGAAAATATATTTATCGTAGATGATAATTCCCGTATGATTATACTTGTTGGATTGGGTCTACTTTCGGGCTCCCTTGTTTGATGGTATACAATGAGCACTCAGTTGACACCAAAGGGATTAAAAATCTCGAGTCTCCTTCCCCTAGGAAAAATCGATGCTACAATGCAGTTGGATGTGACATTCAGGACAACATTACTGTTTGACCTCAGAAAAGCAGATAATGTCTAGCTATTTCCCATGAAGTGTTTTTTAGAGTGCACCAAAGTGATAATGTCTAGCTAATGTGTTGCGCTTCGATCAAAATTATCATGGAAAATTTGAACCCCTCACTTCTCAGTGTTGCTCGCAAATAAGAGCGTTGGAATCAGACTGTTATTATTACTGGGTGTGGATTACGCTTCCAAGTTACGATTACTCTGCCTCTTACAGTGAATTTTTTTGGGACAATCAGGATGATGTGTGGCGTAATTGTCAATCGATACAATTAAGTGATGTATATATGTATTACTTAAAACTAAAATTTTGGAATTAATTGTCAAATCACCAAAAAATCTAATATATCTTCTAAATATATAAATGTTATAACTAATTCTACACAACTTAATTTTATAATAGCAATAACAAGAATTGAATAAAAGTTTATACAAAGTAATTTTAAAATAATTAAATAAAAATAAAGTACTTCCACAAATATGTTAATAAAGCAATTCGGGAATTTCATCTTTCAGAATAAATTGAAGTACTCCCACGAATAATATGTTAAAGCAAATAAAAGGAGGAAATAATTATAAATATGGAGTAGAAGTTGACTTGTTCCATGCATGCAAGCGGGCTTTGGCTTTCAACCACGACACCCGTAGGGGTGTGCACAATCTTGTATGAATTGCACGTTTTTTCCCACGAAGGTACCATTGTACCAATCTCGAAAGTGTATAAATCGTTTGACTCGAAAAAATCAAACTGGACAAATACACTGGGACGGGGCAAGTATATATATGATCATAGTTTTAAACTTTGATTATAGATTATGAAAAATATATAGTGAATTATAATACTCTCTGTCCCAAAAAAAAGTCTCTTAATTGGATTTAACGGATTTTTTTTTAAAAAAGTAAAATATGGAGGGAGTAAATACGAATTAAATCTCATAGTGTCAAGGAACCAACTCAATCAAAAGCTCAAGCTTGTTGTTGTGGCCTAGGAACAGTTATTTATATTCTAACACGCCCCCTCACGTGCAGGCATAGTCTTTTTCGAGCCTTGCACATGAAACTTTAATTTTCTTAAAGCCGGGTGGCGTTGAGTTTCGAACCTGTGACTTCTTAGTCAACAAGGCTCCGATACATGTCAAGGAATCAACTCAACCAAAAGCTCAAGCTTATGGTTGTGGCCCAGGAATAATTATTTATATTCTAACACATAGTCCGAATAACACATATAAAATCTCATCATTTTTATAATCATTTAAATTACGGATTAATATAGATTTAAAAAGTATAAATTACACTATTAAAAAGTACATAAAAACCCTATGAAACAAAAAGTGAAAAAAATATTTTATTTTATCAAATTATCAATGAAATATAAAAATTAAAGTTATCAAGAGGTCATAATAATGACAATAGAATCCAATTGGGGATGAAGGATTACTTAGGCAAAAGATATGAGAGGCCATGTCCCCAACTACCTCAAGGTGGCTCCAACATTGATCATCGGTGCGTGTAGTTTAAGGAATTAGCGTTGAGTAAAAAAATTTATATAACTTAAATAAATTTAGTACCATTTTGAATGAGATTATCTTTGAAAGTTTTAAAGAAATCATTTACGACATATTTATATTTCACACCCATTAATAGATTTATGTTGTACTATATTACAGATCGTATTAGAAATGCACGAAGTATTTTGTTTAATCCTTTGATATTATTAGAGTGGAAAAAATTTACACCATGTTCAAAGATATATTTGACTTACAAAATTTAAAAAAAAATAAAAAAATAAATATGTGGTAAAAATTTGTCTAGAATGATAAATGAAGCTAAAATATCAATGTGATTGATATAAAGCGGGCTTGTAATGTGATTAATATAAAGCGTACCTCCCCCTTTAATTAGAGCCGATTGGGCCTCTCAAACCAGTGTAATAGTCCACTGTGGAATAGAATGGCCCATGATTCGATAATGAGAAAATAGACCTTGAGGCCTGCTCCTTATAAACAAATTAAAATGATTTAAACAAATTAAATAATTTAAATAATTTAAACAAATTAAACAAATTTAAATCCCTTAGACATATGGATATAAACAAATTAAATAATTTAAATTTGATTTAAAATTAAATTTAAATAAAATGATTTGAATCTCTATAATTCAAATACAAATTTAAATTCAAGTATTAGCGTTGATTTGAATATTATTAAAGGCATATTTGATCCAGATGAAATTAGGGGCCGATTCCTGTGAGAATGCACCTTGTAGAGAAAATGAGAATAAAATCTAGCTGTTGGATTTAGATTCCTTTCAAAAGACCAACTTGGCCATCTTACTCATTTATTAATTGATTTTTTTCTCTATAAACCTCATAAGCTAGAACCTTTTTTTGTCTGACATTTTCAAGTCAAATTAAATGAACTTTAGGTTCAACTAAATAAACATCATAAAATATTTTTGTGTAAAAATGATTTTATTAGATCTATCATTTTAAGAATTTTTTAAAATATATTTTATTATATTAATATATAATATAAATTGAGATTAATTAAAGTTCAAATTTTTTAGCTTGATTTAAAAAAATCAAATAAAACAAATACATTGAGATAGAGATATTACTATTATTTACTTTATTACATTGTAGATTCACCAAAATTTTCTTATAGAAAAGAAATTACTGAGTAAAAAATAAATTAAATTAAATATGTCTTAAGGTAATGCTTAATTAATTTAAATTGCTTAATTTCAATGGATTAAAGATGTATGAATAGATACTCTTGTGATAGAATTTGTATTGTTCAAAAAATTGAAAAACATTTCTTAGTTAAAATGAGCTTGGTTGCATTCTGCTACTTTTTAAATGTATAATTTTAAGCATTATTTTAAAAAATAATAATTTTAACGATTTTAAAATTAATTTACATTATTAGAAAAATAATCTAGAATCTCACCCTAATTAAAAACCATTTTTTTCCAAACAGACCCTTCCGGGAATATATACACATAGAGTTCATTTCCTCGAAACACAGTGAGAAGTACCTCTGATTCGGAAATTTTGTTGATTAGGGTTTAAAATCTTTGAATTTCGACGAGATGGCGACGGCGGCTGCTGGATCTGTAGAGAAGAGGAAGCCGGTGTTCGTGAAAGTCGACAGCCTGAAACCTGGGACCAACGGCCATAATCTGACGGTGAAGGTTATCAATTCCGTCCCTATCAAAAGCAACGGCGGCGCCGGTGGTGGTAGGCGCGGAGGCGGAAGGTTTTCGATGTCTCTCAACTCTCGTTCCGCCGTCCCTCAGCGTATAGCCGAGTGCCTCGTGGGTGACGAAACTGGGTCCATCGTTTTCACTGCCCGCAACGATCAAGGTATATTTTTAGCATTTGTTTATGTATGTTTATATATATGTATATGTAATATGCATATCTGTGTATGAATCTGCCTCATGATTGTTTGTTTCTTTGATTGTCTGTTCATGATTATTCTATTTCAACATTGATACAAATTAACAGATCACCTCTTAAGATTTACTCCGTATTAATTTTTGCTAATCTTTCATTCTTTTAGAAATGTTTTGCTGTGATATTGTAATCAAAGTGGTGTGAAGGTAGGAATTTATCACTTGATGCGAGCTAAACTGGTGACTAACGCAACATTTGGCTTGCATTTTCATTTTCTCTGCATAGAAAGATTTCTTGTTTAGTTTTTCTGTACAGTTCTTGCAGGTCTGCATACAAAATTTGGCATGTGCTTAGTTTGTTTAGTTGCTTCAGTGGAAGTGTAATGCACAAGGTTTTTGATTTGTTAATCTAATGTGCATTTGGTAAACATTTGATAATTGGAGAAACTATTGGAACTACCATCATCATCATTACCACATTAATCTCGAGTATGTTGGGGTTGGTCATATGAAATTTGCAGTATCAATTGATTGCCTAAATGTACCACACTACAACGTCATGCCAAAAGTTTTTATTGTCAAAGCTTACCATGGATGCCCTTCATGTCCCAACCTTTGAAACAATGAACAATAAAGTGAACTTTTAGAACTACCAGCAAATCATGTTTTCCCTCAATTCGTTGAAAATATCACGAGAATGCAATGAGTTAGAATGCTTTGTTTGGCAACAATGTTTGTGATTGGTGTTAGCATTTTGGATAATTTTTATTGGTGCATCTTTTCTTTAAAAATGTCAACATTAAAAGCTTCCATTGGATAACACTTTCAAAATGTTGAAGTCAAACAGGCAAACACTAATGACAAACACAGCCAAAATGGTTCCTATATTCATTGCGAATTGGACGTGGATATTGTAAAATCAGCTTGCAGATCACAGAGCTTGACTCTGAAATAGAAATACAATACAACTAATATGTTGTTTACCGCTGACATATTGACCTTATAAATAAGTCGTTCAACAATTTCATAGCCCCATCTATGTGGCTACTCTTGACATTTGGTTTGCTAGCTAGCATACTGTTCATGCCTTCATGTTAGAGTTAATGATCTTTTCTCCCATTATGTCTCCCTTTCGAGTGCAGTTGACACAATGGCCCCTGGCAACACGGTGATCATCCGGAATGCAAAGATAGACATGTTCAAAGGCTCAATGCGTTTGGCAGTAGACAAATGGGGGCGTGTTGAGGTTGCACCAGAACCTGCTAGCTTTGATGTCAAAGAAGATAACAATCTATCTCTAGTCGAGTACGAATTGGTCAATGTGGAAGTGAAGGAATAAAGAGGGGTCGTCTTATGGGTGAATATAATATTTTTATGGGACTAAGCTTTCAAGTGCTCCTCGTTTTACTTTTGCATTCCCAGCATGTACACGAATTTCAGTGGTTTTCTAATTTTGCACTGGTATAAATCTTAATAGCGATGGTTTGGCCTTCCTATTAGTTGGTTCAATTCACGTTCCTTAATTTTACCACGTAGTATTTCTTTCTCTCTTGTTTGGTTAAGGGGCTTGGTTTGGTTCTTGTGCATTTTACCTAAAACTGAGGTTTAACTTCTTCACAAATTGGTACACACTTCATTAGACAACAGGAAACTGGTTCTCCATTACTTCATCTTCAGTGTGTGTTGAATCTTTATAAATGTCTCTATTTTGTATGATATAGATCTCAATCATTTGAACAATGTCATTTTGATGGTCCTTCACATCAAAATCCAATTTCATCCCCACTGTCTTTTAATTTTGGTTGTACAACATTTAGGCTCCATTTTACCTTGATTTATCTTAGCATTTGCTCATGTTTGCCCACTAAAATGATATCATCATCTATAATTAAAATGTAGCACATGATTTGATATTGGATGATCCTAAATAAATTCATCCATAATGGGTAATGTGTTTTGAACTTATTCATTTTATCTTCTAGAAATTCGTTTATTCTTGTGAAAATTATCTTTTCAACGTGTTTCCAACTTACTCATTTAATCTCTAGAAATCCATTTAATCTTGTAAAAAATTTTGACAAGTCCCTCCCTTGTACACATAGATTACTGGTGTAATAAGTGAAACTTGCAAGAATACATGTACATCAGCTTTTATACAAGAAGGAACTGCATTGGTAAAAGAAAAACATTGTCACCAACTTTGACACAAAGACAATCTTCATTATGTATATTTGTGAAACACATGATGTCAAATTTTGGTATCAACGATTGGTACGACTAGAGATTTACCATTTCTAGAATGAGATATTATAAAATAAGATAGTCAAGCCAATACTCATTGTTGTTAAGCCGTTGACTAGTTGCTGACTAGTCGTCTAATCTTTTTTGTGGTGGGGACTTAATTGCCGCCTAGCAAATTGGGTGGAATGCTCGCCTGATCGTGTTAAGCGAAGACTAATTGCTAATGCAAGCCCTATTTAATATGGCTCAACCCAATTTAACCCAACTCGACCCCATCCAAATTTCATTAAATTTTACAAATATTTCGTAAAAGCATCCCCTCCTTCATTCACTCAGCACACCACGATAGTCTTTATGGACTTATCTCTCTTGCCAAAGCTATCTTCTAGGATCCACTCTTTTGGATTTGATTCTTCTCCATCATCTTTCATGGGTAAGATCTCTTTATCTAAATTTATTTTGTGCTTGCTATCTTTGTTGGCACTTGGTGTATTGTTTTTGAAGATTGAAGGGAATTTTTTCTTACGTACCCTTTGTTATATGACTATGTGCTACCTTTAAACATAATTTTATTTTGGTAATGATGTTTTATCATATAAATATATATTGTTTATCTTTGATAAATGAAGATATGTATAATGTTAAAAGTTTCAATACTAAATGTGATTTGTCAAATAGTCTACCCGGACGGGGTGCAAGGTGTGCAGCCGCACAATGCCTCCAAACTTTTAAGGACTAATATTATTAGATGTTCATTATTCTAATGACTTGATGTTTTTAAATTTAATATAACTTTATATTTTAATGTTCAAATTGTTATAGTAGTTATTGAAAATCAAATTTAGTACTGTACTAATTTTAAAGCACGAATACTTTGTAAAAAAACAAAAAAAGACCTTAACGCGTGAATTTTGCACACGGCCAATCTCATTTTTTCCATTTCCGGGCCGGCCCTGACTTCTAGTAGGCCGACTAGTCTACTAGCCCCCTCCTATACACCAACTGGACTGACTTATCGCCTTGATAACCATGCCAATAACATAAGGACTATTTCTTTTGCAACACTCAAGTCAATTTATCAATATCAATGAATACAACATATAGAATGAAAAGATGTGGGACAGGGAAATCACTTGAGTCCTCCAGTAACAGATCCCCAGTCATGCATCATCCCTGCAAGCTGATCCACACATCAACAAGACAAACAAACAAACCAGTTATCATCAGCATGTGGACTCATTATCAAGTTGAGGGGAGGCACTTGGTAGAATTTCCTAGACTAGCAGACAAATGTTTAAACCAACAAAAAAAATCAAACTTCCAAGAAAACTCTTGGTCTCAGCATCTGGATAAAAGATGTCACACATAAAACACCTTAAAACTTGATTTTGAAAAGGTTGCAGAAATGCATACACAGAAAACTTTGGAACAGTTACGCAAAAGATCACTTACCAAAGTTCTTAAGGGGGGTATTGTATCTAATTGGCGTAGCTACTAGACACCTAGATAAAGAATGAAAACCCATTTATTAGAAAACTTATTGTGGAAGGAGCAACAAGACAAATGTTATAAAAGTGACGGGCATGAAGACGACGCTTATATTTCTAAGGTTAGATAGAAACTGTGTAAAAACATGCAGGTATAAGGAATCAATTCCCCAGTGGAGCCAAAGATTCACTATTTTTTTGCTTTGGGTATGATGGAATAAAACAAATTGGCTCTCTAAACTGTCTGCACTTCTTGCAATTGTGAAGCAGCAGTTGGTCAAGGCAACATCCGACCCCCTTACCCTGCAATGGGCGGGAGCCGTTGAGGCACAGGGGTAATGTTGTTGTTGTTGTTACAAGGAATCAATTCAGCAGGATGGGAAGATAATGAGCCTCGATACTTGTGGGATGCAGAGAGATGGGGTTTGCATTTGTGTGCACTCTAGATTCTACATGTCCACATTTGTCTGTCCCAAGATACAGTAATATTTATCCTCCCTTCTAAGTAAAGTAGGTGATTCATATTATTTTCATTCTACGCATAAATCTCAACTTCAAAATTTCATCTTTTTAATAACTGTACAGGTAAAATGTGGGGCATTATTGCGGGAGATGGAGTACAATTTAACAAGGTAATCACATGGTCATCAAACATGCTGTCAAGATAAACAGAAAGGTACTCACAGATTGCCACAATCAGATTTTATTTCCTATTCCAAGAAGGGGCATTGTTCTAAATAAATGAAGTTTTCATCTTTCATAGGCTACCCAATTCATCAAACACATAGAGTGCATTGCACATTTGCACCTAGGATCAATCATTAAAATAACTTGTTTGACAAATACACGAAATTACCAAGGATTTTTCAAGAGGTGTTTAACCTTCGGAAAGCCAACTGAAGCTGTGGGGAGAGACGGCGAGCATCGAGTTCATCAAAGCCAAAGCAGTGGCTGTGTGGAATGGTTGCATTGAGATTCCGCAGCCGCTCAATTCAACAGGGCGCCTTCAAATCCAAAGCAACCAAGTACTAAGGCACGTACAGAGAGCATTTCTATATCCAGAATATAAAATCAAATGGGAGGCAGATAGATATGAACCTGAAGAATCGAGATCCCAGAGGGCTTCTGTAGGTCATGCGGCAAGGGGCGCGGGCTGCTTTGGCTTCGCGTGTAAAACGCCCGGCGGCGTTAAGAACGCTACTAGAAGACCGGAAAAACGATCTGGCGGCG
The DNA here is from genome assembly GCA_900332095.2 of Cuscuta campestris. Lineage (NCBI taxonomy): Eukaryota > Viridiplantae > Streptophyta > Magnoliopsida > Solanales > Convolvulaceae > Cuscuta > Cuscuta campestris. Next base: position 64,181 of record OOIL02003469.1, read on the forward strand.
GCGGCTGAGGCCATTTTTGCAGGTAATTTGGTTTTCGGAATTAATAAGTAATGATGTGGATGAAGTTAGATTGTACTCCGTACTTAAGATTTTATAATTTGGGATAGGAGTAAAATATTGAGTAAAAAATTAAAATTTACTAGTATATATTTAAAAAATACATCTAATATTTTTCAAGACAAGAAGTGATAAAAATATTTTATTATATTCTTCAAATAAAAATTCCCACGATTTTTAATAGGAGAACTATAATATTCTATTTGAAACAAGAGTAAAAAAATAAGATGAAATAAGAACAAATGTAATCAGCACACAAAAACAATGAGATTGACGAAAGAAGTAAAAAATACTCGTAACAAAAATAATGAAGCAAAGGTAGTGTTATTATAGATTGGAACTATAGCTTTTTGTTCCCTTTAAAACATTATATTGTTGATTACGATGCTTTATACGGAGTATCTTTTTTGTTTTAAAAAAAAACGCAAAACGAAATGAAATTATGCTTATTTTTTAAGTGTAACGAATGTAAACGGAAAGTATGACAATTCCTAAAATAGGGGAACTGTGAGACAAATTGAGAAGAATAAAAGCGTCAATGTATATTTTAAATCAAACACTTAAACTTATGAGTGTAGTAACAATACCGATGAATCAAACCAAAACATCTAAAAAAATCAAACCACAACACATTGGATCACCATTACGTGTCTACAGTCTACACACAAATGAACAAAAACATGGAAACAACACGGGCATTGCAGATGATGATGATGATGACGATGATGAAGGAAGAGGGAGGGAGTCAATGAGAAGAGATGAGATGATGAAGATGAAGTCGGTTGAAAAGGGGGGGGTGAGGGAGGGGGGGTATATCATTGAGAAGGAGAGAAGAACGATGATGATGATGATGATGATGATGCTAGTGGTGGTGGTGGTGGTCATGTCGACACCAATGATGGTGGTGGAAGAAGCTTGTGATTATTCAACTTCTTGAATGATTCTCATTTTACGCACGGACTGCTTCGGCATTCTACCAGGAGCACTATGGGCTCTCACATTATCTTCCTTCCTCCTCCTTGACTCCATCATCTCTCGTCTCAGACGAGCAGCCTTGTATATTGGTTTGGGCAAGTGCCGGTGTCTGCACATTTGTTTAATTTAACAAGGTCAAAATACAACCAACAGTAATGCTCCAATGCTGAATTCTTGTCAGAGGTGATTGTGCACCAGTGTCTTTATGCAACCCTCATACTCCCTCCATTCTTAAATAAATAAATGTCCATTATAACTTTTTAGATACATTAAAAAATGAATGTATGTCATTAATGTGGACATATAGTGTAATCACATTCATTTGATACTTGATGTATGTCGAATGTCATAATGGATAAATAGACAATTATACAAGGACAGAGGAAGTATGTATAGTGGGCTTTTATGAGAAGAAAGAACATGGGGAAAATGTGCTCTTTGCCACAGAAATTTACCTGTCAATACGCTTGATCTCAGGAAGATGTTTGTAACGCTTCTTGACAGCCGCTAGATAATCGTGTTTTTTACGTTCTCTGGGCAAAAGCTGCACAAGTTTTACTTATTATAATTTCATTAAAACCACATTATATATTTAAAAAATGCTAAAAAGTTGGAGAAAAGTGGGAATAAATTTGAAGATCTAAGGTTTTCCTCAATTTTGTTTACTTGAAGATGTATGAAGTTTCTGGTGTACGGATCATATCACACTCTTTAGAGAAAGATACACATAAAATCAGAGGGTGTTCAATTCATATATCAATAAAAAGGCGACAGAGACCAAAAGATACATACAACTCCCATTTGCTCGGATGCTATAGCTTTCCACAACCGAACATTGGTATCATCACTTCCTGAGATGACATAACTAGCATCACAACTGAACTTTACACAGAACACCCTGTAAATAATCACATATCTAGATTAGAGCACTTATACCTAGAGGAAAATTTGCAAGGTAAAGAGGCAATAAATAAAATGTTGCATCTCCTAGTTTCCCATTTAGTGGCCTGATTTTTCTTCTTATCAGTCTTAGGGGCTGTTTGGCAACTTCTGAATCGGTAAGTGCTGAACCAGTAAGAGGTCTGAACCATTAAGTGCTGAAAGGTCTGAACCATTAAGAGCTAGTATATTGCTTAACTATTCAGAGGCAAATGTCTGATCAATTCAGATAAGAGGTCTTAACCATTCAGACTCTGTATAATATTTAACCATTCAGAGGCAAATCTCTTAACCATTCAGACATCTGAACCATTAAGAGGCTGAAACAAACAGTCTGAACCATTAAGTGCTGAACCATTCAGACATCTGAACCATTAAGAGGCTGAAACAAACAGCCCCTTACTACCAAACACTAGCTTAAATGACTGGTGCATAAAGCAGTTAATGAATAAAATGGTGCAGAAGTTACTTATTTCCTTGAAATAGCTTAAATGAGAAGTAGATGGCACTTTACCTTCATTTGAAAAGAAATTATTTAATTACTTTTATAACAAAAATAATTTCAAAATACTCTCCCTATCCCAAAATAAAAGTAACACTTAGGCTACATGGAGTTAAAGATATTGTAGACAAGTGTGGCTGAATTTTTTTTAGAAAAAATGTTGTGAGCCGCATATTATTTTCCTTAATAAGAATGTAAGAAATTTTGAACTTTATATTAGGACAGCCCAAAAGGAAAGTGTCACTTTTATTTTGGGACAAAAGGAGTATACATTTAGCCAGCATAGATCATACAGTCCATTAAGCAATTTCAAAAATAACAGTGCCACAAATTACCCAATTAACCAGTTCAGACAGATTAACCAAATCTTATCTTTATACCAAACAGGCTAATTATCCTCATGTCCAAGGTTTGCATGATATGATCATATGACCAATGATTACTGCATCAGCAATATTAATGTTTATAAAAAACTAATCTACATCATGTCAGTATAATGAACAGTGAAGAAACATGTAGACATTGTGCAAACCTTTGCATTCTCTTTGTATGATAAATTTCTCTGCTGTGACCACCATTATACGGGAATATTCTCACCTAAAAATAAATAGTGTAGTTAGTGTATGGAAACCCTCTGTTTCAATTTTTAATTATGTGCATATATTGAAACGGGTAAATTATTCATGAAAAAGGATAGCACATACTGTTCTGTCATAAGATCCTGTAACAAATTCACGACCAGTTGGTGAGTAATCTATATCCATCCTGCAAAATGATGACAAGTGTATGCAATCCTACCCGATTAAGTAAAGAGTAATTTAGAACTCAAATAGTATAAGACTGAAGAGAGAAGTCAGCCTATCACTTTTTGACCACATTTCCAAATAAATCTTACACTGCAGAGAGATGATCCTTGTGAACACATTTGGCTTCTCCTAGTTTTCTAGCATCATAGCTGTAGCAACAACTATCCTCATTTGCCTGCCAAAATATGATTATCAAGACTTCGTGAGATGATGAGAATTCAATTAAAAAACAATAATTAAGTGATATCTTCCAATCTACCATCAATAGCAATTGCTGCAAGGTTGTGCACATAGCATGTATCGGGTGAGCAATAAATATGGGATCTCATTTGGACAAAATATTTTTAAGGCAAACGATATTGAACTCTTATGCTAGTTAGATCTATGAGATTCCCCCAATGCCTCCAAGCGATTAAATTAAATATGGAGATGTAACATAAATTTGCCAATAAGTTGGAAAAAAGATAAAAGTCCAGTGATTTGACCACCACCCCTTTTTTCACCTCAACACAAATAAATGAACACAGAAGTGAGAAAAAAGATTTTTGGAGAGAGATCGTAACCGTTATACAGAGAAATCAAACCACAAAAAAATATAGTAGTAGTAGTTGCTGTTGCACTTACAGCAGTGAAATTCATTGGTTCCATGGGATTCCAAGCTATTGAGTTAGTTCGGGTCTGCAAATCAGACATGTTAGAAAAAGATCATTGAATCCGAATGATGAAGAATTCATGCAAGAAGCCATGAGTACAATAATAGAGACATGGCCTAAAAATGTTTACTTGGTAACTTATATGTTACAATGACAGTCTTGTTGCTTACACTCATAATGATCTTTCTTGCAGGTGATGACATTCGTAAATCATATATAGTTATGCTTCTATCACTGCCATGACAAAAGATTAAGAGAATAAGTCATTGCAATTCAAAGTGACAACCAGTTGTTGGAGTATTAAGATTGGTGTCCACCTAACTACAAAAGTATGTTAAATTTCCAACATAGCAATATAAAGAATATTAATGCAAGTTAATGGGCACTAAAATAGTACTCCTTCTGTCCCACAATAATCTTCCGGGTACTTGGCACAATTTCTAATAAATTAAAATCTTGGTAGTTGAGGTTTGTGAAGAGGAAAGAGAATTGATATGGAGCACATATATGTTTCCTTAACAGGAAAGAGGAAGAAAATTTTGGGACAACCCAAATAGGAAAGAGGGAAGATAATTATGGGACGGAGGGAGTACTATGATTGCAACAAAGAAATAAGAGTTACATAGCATAAACCTAGGAAAGTTATCCAGTAAAGCACAACTGAAATCATTGAGACATAAACATGGTAAATATTATCTGTATTAGATAAAGGCTTTTGAAGCTTCAATTACCAAATACACAGGTTTGCTAGATCCATCACAAACATTTACATGATGTGAAATTCATCATAACTACATGTCTACACTGAACTGTAAGCCTAGTATTATCTAAAAGTAAAGGACAAGGTAAAACCATCTTGCAGGAAATAAACTATTCTGGATAGGCACAAACCTAGCCGAAGCTGCCAAAATGTCAGGTTCACCAGGGTTAAAACGAACTGATACAGCAGTATCAACTCCCCATGTAAAACTGTTCACCGGCTGTGACCTGTTCCAATGCAACTATAAGAAATAATAAAGAAGTGCTTGACTAAATTAACATACAAAGCAAGGAAACAGACCTGTTGTGGTCCCATATATCTACTTGGGCACCAGCTGTTGCAAAAAGGTTGCCATCCCACTGGTGGTCAACAGCCCTGGGGAAAAAATGTGCATAGATAATGAAAAAAAGAAATAGAACCCCACACACCCAAACTCACTTAACAAATGTTTATGCGAACTAAAATTAAACATACCGGAAAGCAGTTTTCCAGACATAAACTGCTAATGACTGCAAAAATGAAAGCGCAAGTCAATATAAAATCACAAAAGAATGTAATTCATAATTTCATATGCATTTTAGTCAACTGCAATTGCATAAAAGTTCACAACCTTGGCAGAGTTGTCTGTTGCATCTTCTGGTTCCAGTAGTAGAGTAGAAACAGGAACTCTCCAGAGCCTCACACTTTAAAAATGACCAGAATATGGAGCAAAAAGGATTATAGAATTTGCACAGAAATCAAACCATTCTTCGCATTATAGTTTCGAAAGGCAAGAGGCGAAATGCGGGCAAGGGGAGCCTTTTTAAAGGCAAAAGGTGGGCGGTCAAGAGGCGAACATATTTCAAAACTATGCTTAACATATGGCATTCAAAATTTGTACAGAAAAGATAAACTACAGACTTACGTGCAATCAGTTCCACATGACACAAGAACACGTCCATCTGTAGATGATGCCAAACCATGCACTGCACCTTTGTGACCAGAAAACTGGCATACAGTTCTCCTTTTATCATTTATGAACCAGTGATGAGTAAAACAAACCCACAATTTGTGTGCACAATGAGAAGTTAGAAAGCTTTCTGATCATTAGAAATGGCTGATAATGTAAGAGTAGAGATAAGTTGTACCCATAAAATAGAAATTGAAAAAAAATACAACTCCAATAGAAAACCATTCAGGTCTACAGACTGAAGCATTTTACTCCCAGCAAATTTATTGATAAAAAGTCAAAACTACAAAAAAAGGATCATTACCTGTTAGCTAAATCCCAAAGGCGAATATCTGCAACCAAAGTCAATGAAAATACAAAATCATGGGAACTCAAACTTAAAAAAATATTTATATAGAGTTTCTCAAACTAAACAGCTGCAATCGATGAATGTTTAAAGGTATTAGGCAAATGATGATTTTGTTTACCTATCAAATTACATTATGGGAAAAGTTACTCATTCTACCTACCAGCATTTTAAAAGATGAAACTAATAACTTGAATTTTTTCCAGTGTTAGTAGAGTTCCGAATTCTATTTTTTTTAAAGACCCCAGCATTTCACAAAGTAAACAAGAGCACTGCAACCTATTCACTCCATAATACCTCCATCCATTGAACCCGAAAATATTCCTTTCAAGTGATTTGGATTCTTAGCCATGGCAGAAATTGCATCTATATGCCCGTCCATTGCCCCAACAAATGGCTTTGCAAAAATCTGACAACCAAAAGCAAAATCAGCAGCCAATAACAGACGTAAAATCGAATCAGATAGCTACTAAAATAACATATTCGGAGTTCTAAAATTAAATTTACCTTGTCCAATTTAGCGGCGGTCAAAGCACGAACATACTCAGTTGCATTCTCTTGCGGTCGAAGGCTGGGATCAAAGTTCCGGAATACCCTCTAGGACATTCCAAACTCCAAAATCAGCTTCTTTTTTTTTGGCTTAAAAAACGCATGAAGCAGTAATGGAGATTTTGGTGAAATCGTGCAAATTGAGCTTACCTGAAGGTCCTGACTGCGTTCTCGGGTGAACTCATCCGTCGAACGCGATATCACTCTCACCTTCACCATCTTCCCGGCACACAGACGTCAGCCGAGAAGATCAACGCTGCCGATGTCCCGCTGCTAGGAAATTGTGGAAGAGAAGCCCTAAGTTAAACCCCAGCCGGGTCGACTACTCCCAATATTTTGACCCGTTTCAGATATACGGAGTACTACGTAAAAGGAAAGCATGGGTAAGTTTAGGACAGGTAATAATAATAATAATAATAATAATAATAATAATAATAATAATAATAATAATAATAATAATAATAATAATAATATTAATAATAATAATAATAATAATGTGGAGTAATAATAATGATGCCCTTATCTAAAAGGACATAAAATATCAAACACGCTAGATTATGATGGAAGAATTAGTAATGCATATTTATTACGAGTAAATAAAGTGAAAACAAGTTGGTAAGATAGAAGTAGATAATGACTTTCTTAGGAAGGGGTTGTTTGGCAACTTCTGAATAGGTAAGTACTGAATCAGTAAGAGGTCTGAACCATTAAGTGCTGAACCAGTAAAAGGTCTGAACCATTAAGAGCTAGTATATATTGCTTAATTATTCAAAGGCAAATGTCTGATCAATTCAGATAAGAGCTCTTAACCATTCAGACTCTGTATAATACTTAACCATTCAGAGGCAAATTTCTTAACCATTCAGACATCTGAACCGTTAAGAGGCTGAAAGAAACAGTCTGAACCATTAAGTGCTGAATCATTCAGACATCTGAACCATTAAGAGGCGGAAACAAACAACCCCGAAGTATTTTAAATAAAATTTTAATGATGTACGTTAATTTTGAAAACGATAACGCCAAAGACTATCGTCGGATAGTCTCTTCAAAACGCTAACGCTAATCTCTAATGCGAATTCCTAACGGAGCTAATAACCAAAAAAACGTTTGAGACAAACAAAAATGAAGTACAGTACAACATTTACAAATTTGTTATGAGTATTTGTAAATTTAAATTTTCAATTACTTGAGACAATTTTATTCTTTTAGTGAGATTCACGAATGATAAAGCAGACACAATTTAGTCCACTTTTTACTCCATCCATTTCTGCCATACTATTTGTCTACTTGGACATTTTAAATCAGATTAAACAAACATTGAACATCATTCGTTTAATTCACTAAAATAGTTATATGAAATTTTTTGCACGATAAATCTAATGGAATCATTTTCGAATCAATATGCATTACAATTTTTGCCTAATTAACGATCAACATTCATCAAATTTAACCACAAAGAATCAAACGTGATAAATACTTTAGGACAGGTAGTCTCTAGTAGTATCAAAAGGTGTTGATTTCAGGCTAAAAAGAAATATTGATGGAACATTTTTGTGTATGAGTAGAAAACGGGATAAGATATGGACTATACATTTTGTCCAAACTTTAATGCTGAGACCTGAGACCCATTGGGAAGGTTAATCACACATAAATAGTCCTTGGATAGTGGCAAAATGCTAAACAACATTCAAAATGCAAACAAATTGACTAAAGAATTTAACATATACGGTATAATTTAGAAGAAATCACAAAACGTAATCTATGCATCTCATTCCCTCCCTCTCTCCGGCTTCCTTTTTCCTCAATAAATCACCTCATTTTGCACTGATCATATACATAAATATAATAAGCACAAGATTCGGCACATCTTTAAGAAGGACACTCCCTTTCTTTGAGGTGACATTCTGAAATAAAAACAAGATCTTTGAGGGTCGTCATAACTTTTCCAGAGTTTAGAACTTGGATTTCATGTTGGTTTGCAGCAGAGATTAAAGGTCATCGCTGTAATCTGGGTTCTCTTTTAGGATGACGAATCCTTCAAGAACAGGAGACAACGGGATATATCTGTACATGAGAGAAGTAGGTTGTTAGTCAATGGCAAACAGTTCTTCAGCGTCTTTATGCTTTACGATTGCACTTTAGGTTAAGCATTCAAATATTATTATTTTTAAATCACAAATGTAAATAAAAACATAGACTATGCCCTTTTGGAAAGAGCCTATATTCCAAATAGAGACCCGACTTCTAATTCTGTGGCATTCTACAAGGTTTGTTTGTTTGTTTTAGACAGAGCCCTCCAAAATATTTCATCCAAAACCCCATATCCCAGACATAACATAGTGAATATATCAAGATTTCATTTACAAGTGAGTGCAAACCTAACAAGTTAACAATCATGATATGATGGCTGCTGAAAAACTGGGTTAAACTTGTAAATACTTCTGCTCAAGATGGGATTAAAGAGATTTCCATAGCCCTATCCCACACACCCACCCCCCAAAACCACCACACACAAGCTGTACAGAGGGGAAAAAAAGATCCGGAAAGCTAAGCATGGGATATGGGAAAAAGAAGTCTTAAAGAGAAAAGATCATTTACTTTTCGGTGGCAAGTTCAGCTCTATCACCAGCAGAAAGGAGAACAGGGGTTGAGTGGGTCTGGAATCCAGTGATTGTCTTGGGTCGACCCGCTTGACCAACAACGTCAACAGCTTGGCCAACGCGAACAGGTACAGACAATGGTTTCAGATTTTCATCTACTGTCATAAGCATCCTTGGCTTTTAACCAAAAAAAGAGTCAACAAAAAATTAATTTTGGAAAATAAGCCACATGTATATTAATATTAGAACATAATTAAAAATCCTCAAGTTCCAAAAGTCAATAGATCCCTCACCTGCATTGCCAAAGTAAGGAAATATAGCACATAGTGGTATTTTCCTAAAATGATGGCTTTCATATCAAGACAAGCATGCAGCATAGTTATAAGCCCGGCCAAAGCAGTCCTGGAAAGGATGGAGCAATAACGGCATAAATGTTAACACAAAACAACCAAAAAAACTCTATAAGTGGAATCTGGAAGGGTGCGCGTGCAACAGACCTTACCCATGCCTAAAAGATCATATGTGTGTAGTTTAAAACTAAAAGAGAGGATGTTTCATATGTGTGTGTTCAAACTAAAAGTAGTTTAAAACAGTGCTTAAGGGCATAGGATTGCAAGTCTTAAGGGTTGCAACAAACCAAAAATCTAGTAGTCTAGACTCTAGAAAACCATGGTGGCAATTTCATAATCATATTAAACTTTTCTGCCAAGGCAGAAAGCTCAACACTCACAAAAATCTACTAGCCTACTACTCTAAAGCAACCTATCAACACGACCACACTATAGAAATGATAGGAAGGACAAAAGAATGTGTGGGTTTGGGTGATTTCCGTGTCTGGGGTGGGGGTGGGAGTAGAACACATACGGAGATAATAAGAACCGCTCAGAATGGTAAGGTGAGAGGGTTAACAAGCCTTTTCCTAGATGGACAAGCCCTTGAGCAATGCGGACCTGCATTGATAACACATCAATCAAAAACAAAAAAAAAACAATGATGCTACAGAAAAACAAATACGAATATTTTTTCATATATGTCTTACACAAAAAAGAAGGTTGGCATCCTTGTAATAATAACTAGACAAATTTCGAAGCATCGTAGCTATTCTAGCATTGTTAGTTCCAGCACCTATCAACCCCATTGAAACAATAGCCGCCTGTAAAATTGAGAAAAACACTGAATCTTTTAGGGAGATTCTTAAACTTGAACACAAATCAAATTGCAGAGGGGACAGAAGGGAGAGGGAGGGTGATAGTTTTTTTTCATTTATTTGTGTTACATTTAGATGGTTCCAGAAAAGCAAAGATAAAAAATCACATAGAAATACATTAATTAACTGAACATGATATTATTTTCTACTCTAAGACTTCAAATCAAGATAAATTTAATAGAATAAAAATAAATTTTCCTATTCATTCCCTACAAAGCCCCTAAACAAAACAAGCCCTAATAGCTCTTTCGTATTTTAAATACCATTGCTACTTCTGCATCAGAATCATGACTCAGCCTGCTTAATGTGTCCATAACATTGACCTGTAAGAGATGTGGCATGTAAGAAATAATTATTAGTGAGGATTGTATATTCGAGGAAAGGAGAGGAAGAAGTAGAGAAGTTGAGGTTGGTATTCATGACACATGCCTTTGGATTTGATACACACAAGATACCAAGAGCCAAAGGAACGGCCCTTCTGATATTCTGTTCACCATACTGCAAAAGATGTTCTAGTGATCGTATAGCCATGTCAAGCCCCAATTCCTCAGCCATTGCAACCAATGCAATTCCAAGAACAGCAGGGCCTTGGTAGGTTTCACCTTTCTCATGATGTTGAGCACAATTACTGAGAAAGTGTTGGACCTGTGTAACAGACCACAACCTGTTAGAGGCTTATACTAAAATACCTCGGACAACAAAGTTATGAGACTATATAAGATTCAGACAACCTTGAGTACATTCCCTGTTCCAGCATAGGCACAAGAAAGTAGAGTCATTTCACAATAATCTCTAATCTTTTCATGGAAAGTCTTTGAAACCTCAGCTGTTGCGTCAACACTTTCCTATGACATTATTATAAGAGAGAACAAACATTAAAAGAAAATGATTGGATGTCATGCAAGATGGGTGTGGATAACAAAATTACTTTTCAAAGTTTTGAAACGAAACCAAGTCCCACCACTCCACTTTAACAGGCAAGGTTTGACTTTTGTGGACAAAAAGGTTCAACTTCCACCGATGTATTAAATTATTAATAGACAACTTTAACTCTCTCGTAAAATTTTCATTAGATGTTTGACTGGAGTTATTATCAATTCAACTTATTTATCGCTCAGGGAAAATTTTAAAAATAAAAATCACCTTATATATATTTAAAAACATCAAAGGTTTTACAAAAGAGATGACATGAATATTTTGTTTTAACAAATTAACAGTGGAAATATGCAAGGAAAGAAGATATTATTTGACCCTATCAATAGTAGCTCAGAAGATTATTTTGGGATGAAGTAAAAAAATATACTGTGTACTTCTCTGGCAATACTTCAAACCCAAAAAATCATTTTTCTTTTATGTTCACATTATACATCTTATTTCATTGCAATTACCTGCTTCCCAAGGTAGAGAAGTCCAAGACCAAGTGGCAAGAAACGGGCAAAAGGTTCTTCCAGTTCTGACTCACTTCGCTCCATCAACGCAATAATAATTGCCTGAGCAACCTCTTCATTGCATGAGCCAACATATACCAATCCCAATGAGATTGCAGTAAATGCAATGACATCGAGTGATGCCTTTGTATCTCCAAGGATGGGAGTGAGTTTAGAACGGATCTGGAAAAAAAACAGAAAAGCTGGAATCTTATATGGATACATAAAAAAAAACTTTTTACTCATATTACAGACCAAGTAGACACTTGGGACTGTGAAATGCGGTTGGAAAATCTGCCTACTCCTAAAGAGAATCAACTTAAATAAGGCATCTTACTTGACTGGCAAACTAAATGAGCCATCATATAAGATGACTCGGAGTAACATATTTGGGTTTCAAGTGACCTTGTCATAGCTTTTCCCATTTACCCAATATATTTTTCTCTTACATACCCCATTTAAATCTACCCTTTTAGTAGATATATATTGTTTTACCCAATTTCAGCTACTTCTACCAAGCAATTCTAGTTCAATTAGCCACTTCTGCTTTTAGACTTTACATGCTTTTCAAGTTTCATTCACCTTTTAGTTTTCAAACACATTTTCAACAAAATATACCAAACACGGAATGCACCTCTTCATTCTGTGAACCAGCGTATGCAAGTCCAAGACCCATTATGGCACCAATTCTAATTGAAGCATCCTCTCTATCAACATAATCAGAAAGAAGTGCCAATGCCTGCATTGCAGAAAAGAAATATTTCAATTTTGACTGTGTCTTTGAGTTGTAATGAGTCCAGTATTGGGAGAAGTCATGGACTTACAGGATCACATTCATTCTTGACAGAACAGTTCACTATGCCAATTGCCAATAATGCACCGGCAATTACATGATTATCAGTGCTATGGAAGTACTTATCAATTTGGGCAAGTCCGGTATCCACATCCCATAGCAAGATCATGCCCTGAATAGATACGAAGAAACTGTGACTATTTCATCTTCTTAAGCGAATGAAAATAAATTGACAAACACTACTGACCAGACTTGCTGCAGCACTGGTTTTCCCGTGTTCTTTGTTTTTAAAAAGCCAACTTGTTGAGGAGCCACCACTGGAGGATTCTGACGGAACGGTCATCAATTTGTCCTGTTTAAAAAGCAGGAACCGGTAATCACTCTATACCTGATCACGTAAGTGAAGAAAACAGAGCATGTAATGTATATTGTATAATACCTGACCAAATCCAGCATTAACAAATGCATTAACAAATGTAGAAGCCAGGTTCTGTCTTGCCGAGTCAACATTTGCCCCTGTACTTGTGCGGCCATCAATCAAGTGGGCCTGATGAATCCAGAGAAGCAAACAGAAAGAAGAAAAGGTTTGATTCCAACTACAAATAAAATGCAATTAAAGAATTGAACAGTAAATGTAGAAGTTGTGAGTGAGGAAGGGTTTAAAAGCCAGGAATGAGCCAAAACAATAGCAGGCTAGATGTTAATCTAGAATGACATTAAGAGAACAAGTGTTGTTTCAATGTAAACAAACCTTGTAGATATCCTCAGGAGATTTTGGCTCCATCACCTCAACATCACGACCAAGAGCAAGATAGCCTTCACTTAGTTTAGCATTGTTAACAATTTCCCTCAATAGTTCTCTTTCTTCCTCAGAGCACATATCTTCATCAAGTTCAAATGTTACACGCTGAACCAAAATCAACATTACGTTGGCAGAATATTAGCAAGTATCATCATCCATTAAAGAAAATAAAAAAAAACATTACCATCTTCCTAACTTTTGACAGCATAATAAAACACACCAGGTTCATTTTCTCACTAAATAATGAAGTTATCCTAATAGAATATCATGAGCTCAATCAAGAGGTCACACAAAATAAAAGTTGAGAAGAAAAATAAAGAAATTTCAAAAAAAAAAAGTAACTATTTTAAGTTCAAACCTATGAGTTTGGGAAGGATACTTGTTGGGAAAACATATAGTACAAAATATACTATCCAACAAGGCAAAAAGAAGCACTCAAGAACAAAATTATAACTAAATCCATAAGGGGTTTCATTCACATATAAGTTGCAAAATTGAGAACTTACTTGGAGGGCAAGGATGTAGCAAAACTGCTTTTTCAGCAAAAGATCATCACAAGTTCTAAAAAGATGTTTAACATGCTGCAATGTATAGATTGAGATTAGCAGTATGAGACATCATAGATTCTTTCTTATGAATGTATATTTTAATATATGAAATGAATTCAGGTCAATTACTACCTGTGTGTTATCAAGACGTAGTGCAATGAATAGAGCATTTGCATATCCTCCAAATTTTGTATAAATGTTGTATGCAATTTCAAGGACCGAGGTGTCATCTGGTAATGGAAGATAACTACAAAACAAAATATTGAAATGTGAGTACCATGGACTACCATCTAGAGTCCTTGATATATATTGGCAGTGTGGTAAAAGGAAGATGATAGGAACGGAATACATTACGAAGTGAAAAAACACTTTGTCTCCATTTCTTTAACGGTGAAAATAAAAAAATACAGAATGGTAATACTATACTACTAGTTGCCAGTCTCCACATCCATATGTGTTTTTGATAACATGTGTCCGAACTTACTTAGCTGAGCTCTGAAGGTAAGAGCATGTCCGTTTATAATTTGCATCCTCTACATGCTCAACCAGAAGTTCAAGATCTTCAACCTGAACCAATTTATAATTGACATCACATGTATGTATCAAATACGTAGAAATGAGCCATATAACCCCAATGGCACAATCAAGGCAATGTAAGCAGAACGAAACTACCTCCATCAACAGGTCAACTGCCTCAGGTTCTGCATTATGCTGCAATACAAAAAAATATAAATTTATCATTTTATTCTAATGCAATCCACAAATAAGGATACAGCAGGTCATGCAAACATATATGTTCTGTATCCTAGGATAGAAACTTACAACCTTCAACCATGCAAAATGCTACAAGCAACTAATCAACACAAAGACGTGTAATATGATCTAGTAGTAGTAGAAGCAATTGACTAAAACCCATTATACCATAGGCACCACACAAACAACAACAACAGCAACAACTCAGTTGGATCCCACGAGACAGCAGCCACATTAAGATAAATTATTAAATATATATATCTAGTGGTAGAGGTAGTTATTAAGGAGCCATACCTTCATATGGAAAGAAACAATATCCTGTACAAGATCCATTAGATCATCAATCGGTGACTCTTCACTCTGAAGAAGTTTCAGACAACATAAAGTCACCAATTACACAAAATCGAACGAGAAATAAGGGGCATCATTTAATATGAAGATAATTTCGTAAAAACGATAAAAAAAAATACATAGTATGAATACATACAAACTGCAAGAACATGAAATTGTACAACTCATAACGATTTAACATCATTGGCAAAATACAACTCATAACGATTTAACATCACTGTGAATTGAAACAAACCTGTCGTATGCCATATTCTTCACTAATCTCTCCAGCCAAGTTCCTGTATTAAGTAATATGAAATTTTAAAGAGTGAATTAATACCCCTAACCACAATGATAAATAAAAATCTTCCAAAGCAATCTTATGATGATAAACTTTGTAAGAAAGCTGATATATATCTGCTAATAAGAAGCAAAAGATACAAATATTAGAAATCAAGGACAAATACATTTCTCTTTATAATAACTAGATAGTAAAAAAAGAACTTATGTAGTAATCCTCATTTTAAATCCCAAAATCCAGTCATACTGACATTTTTATGAGTAAGAACAATTAATAATAAAAGGTAAAAAATAAAAGGGAAATTTTAATCATGTGTTTAAGAACTGACTTCTGATGCATCATGCACCAACTGATTTTGAATTTAAGAAACTGGAAGGAATAAGTGGAATGAGTTGGAAGAAAATAAAAGGATTTGAAAAGGTTGGAAGTTAACTTTACCAACCCAAAATAATAGGCCCTAAATTAAGTGAAAAGGCAATGAAAATGTTTTAAATCGGATGCTCTCCATGTAGTAACTTTCATAATATTAAGATTAAAAAAATTTAAGAATCCTTCTGTATTAGAGATTAAATATATCCACAAGTGATTAAAATGTGCCATGACAAGATTGATATTGCTAACCATGGAACAAGAACATCAATAGAGATTATTAGATTATTTAATTCTGAATTATCTTAAACAAACAACTGTATATGTCCATTATATCTTAGTGGTGATTTAGCATAACGACAATTGAGTGACAACCAAAGTAGATAACATGCTCACCTTACATACTCATGGCCCCACGATCCAATGTCATCACCAGATCCAAGTAGTCGGTATTTCAAGCTCTCCTAAAACAGAAACATGAGATAAAAATAACAGCATAAAGGTGACAAAAATGTTTCATGATAATAATAATTTAAAGCAACATTTAAACAAACTAGAAATTCATGATTAGAGTGTTTTTTGTGTCGATATTTATGTGATCAATAATAATACTAATGGAAGAAGAAACCTCAGGTGACAAAAACATACCCTCCCTCCTTCAGCGGACATTGTTAATGCCAAAACAGAGAGTATATCTGCCAAAAGTTTCTGCACACAGAGTAATAGTCAAATCTAAACTGCATAATTAAATTAATTATATATGTATGAGTGCGTATAAACTATACAGACATACAAACACACATACACAAATATATACGGAGTGTGTGTGTGTGTGTATCAGAAAATATGGAGTTTTGAATATGAAATGTGCAAAAGACTTGATACCTTTATATCTGAAACTGGCATTTCTTCATAATGTAACTTAAGTTTTTCATAATGAGGCCGCAAGAACTTTAAGGGCTTCGGCACTGAGGTCATAGAGCTTGTTGCTGTCCGAATTTCCTGCCTGCAATTATGAGATGAATTTAACACTCAAAAAACCTGCAACCAATAGCTCGGGCTGAATGCCTGCAACTACAGCACTCTAGAGTATACACACAATGTCCACCACAATTACAATTGCTCTTATTGGGCTTTACTAACCAATATGGTTTGGTCAGACTAGGCAAGGCAAACAGCATTAGTTTTGTGCATTGAGTGCAAAACTTATGGTGGCATAGTGCATTGAGTTGTAAGCCTCAACTTTAATAAAAAAAATTAAAAGAATAATTACAAAATAGAATTAAAATAAGGAGTAACTGAAAATATAATAAATATGCATTACAACTCAAGAACCTTTATATTTAAAGTCCAAACAAAAACTACTACATAAAACCATAAAATAGTTTATTTGAACATCACATAAAAAAAAGCCTAGTGTGCATGTGTGTGTATGTGTGAGACTGTATGGCAACATTCAAGCAACAGTGTAACACGTGAAGTAACACATAGTTGTGTAGTCAGGGGCACCAAACTTTAGTTTATGTTTGTGGGACACTTGGCATTGAGCATGAGCGTGAGGAAGAGGCAACATGAGTGAAATAACACATAATTGTGGATTTGTGGGAGACTCAACAGTGAGACGGGAGCACTGAGGCTCTAGTTAATGTTTGTGGGACACTTGGCAGTGAGCTTGTGTGTGTGTGTGTGTGTGTTTGTGTGTGTGACATTATGACAAACATTCAGGTAGCACAAGTAACCCATAATGGTGAAAGGGTCAACAGTGAGTTGGAAGCACCAAGACTCTAGTTAATGTCTGTGGGAAACTTGGCAGTGAGCACTGTGGCAGAGTGGCAGTGAACATAAGCAGGGAGGGGGGAGGATAGGTGTGCAATTTCCACAATAATCCTTTCTCCAATATATGCTGATATACGTGCTTTGAGTACATAGAAGGGTCTTGGGCAACTAAACTATGAAGGCTTTGTATATTAAATTTTGACTGCAGCTCTCTAGGGATCATCATCAGAAAATAGTTGCATTGTAGCATACAACTCACACACAAAAGGTGTTTGGATTTTAATATGGCAGAGCAAGAGCTCATCTCTTTAAAACTTTGTGTAAAGCATCTATACCTTGTTGCTTCCTCTCACAAAAACCAAACTGTCCTACCAAGGCAGATCTCATGTAGGATTTCAATCAGCCATTGTAGTATGATATCAACATTTTTATCTCACATTCTTCAAGAATGAAGTTACAAATTAATTGCAGAATCCAAGTACACAAATTACAGAACTACATTTGTCTAGAACTTTAGTTTATGGTGTTGATATCAAAAGGGGTAAGGTTCCATACTTCTTGAATTGCAACCTCCAATGGGGTTGGGATTATACTCAGCCTGTTGTTTTTGCTAAAATAGAACAAACTTTGAAATCACTAATGTGCAACGTGCACTCCTCAAAGAATGAATTTTGCCAATTTCAAGTAAAATCCAGAAGTGATTATAGCTTCATACTAATATCATCCCAGATTAATGCAAAATTGCATATTTGAGGGGAAAACGATTTACCTCATGCTCTCTAAGGCAAGCTTCTGCACCCCTGTATCAGGATCTTTAATTCTCTCTACATACAACTCCAGCTGTTCTTTGAGTGCCAGATCCTCCTCAGACTGAAACAAAATAAAAAAATAAATATAAAATTTTGAGACTAAAGATAACAAATTACTCTGCAAATTGTGCAGAGAAACATCCCTGCCTTCCAGCTGCGAGCTTTTCTAGTACACATCAGAGTTAAATAACACGAAAAAACTCATCTTTCACTAGAGAAGAAAAGGCAGCAGACCCCCACCTCTCAACTATTACAGCTAAAGCAACAGTACTCTAGCACAACTCACAATTGTCTTAAGTGAACAAAAAACTTACGAGATCTTCATCTTTCTTGATGTCCTTCTTCTTAGGGTCCTTGGCCGGAACT
This sequence comes from Cuscuta campestris, assembly GCA_900332095.2. NCBI lineage: Eukaryota > Viridiplantae > Streptophyta > Magnoliopsida > Solanales > Convolvulaceae > Cuscuta > Cuscuta campestris. The sequence continues at coordinate 82,798 of OOIL02003469.1, forward strand.
TTGACCGTGGCCTCCTCTCTGGCAGGCTTTTCTCCTCCGGCGGCCCCGGCGTTTGGATCAGGCGTCATTGCTCCCATTGCTTCGCAAAAACTCGGCTACTGGCCGGAATCTGGGAAGATTGAAATTCAATACGGAGTCCTAGATTGATAGAATTTGATAGATTGATGATGCTTTCCAAACAAAAGAGGAAAAACCCTAGTTATATACCGAGTACTCCGTGTGTGACTGGTCTTAGGATTGAAGAGTGCGGGAGGGGCCACTTAAACTTAAATAAATAACAAAAAATTTAAAAATAAATTTGGAAATTTGCCACTTAAACTTAAATAAATAACAAAAAATTCATAAATAATCACATCTTTGTCTCATCTTTAATAAAATTTGGAAATTTTGAGAGAATGATTTCTATGGTGCACCTTGAGTGCTTATTCTTTTTATGGATTTTTTTCATATAAAAATTCTTTTTTATTTCATTATTATTATTTTTTAAAATGCTCATCTAAGTAGTAATTAAAAATTCTTTTTTATTTTATTATTATTATTATTATTATTAATTTTTTCAATCGACGTTACCATCGTGAAATCACACTGTCATCGCATCCGTCGTTGTACCCCCCACCTCACCCATCTTAAACTTGTTGTCGTTGTCATGCACCCCACCCATCTCAAATCTCTCGTCCACCGCCCACCCCTTGTTGTCAATTGATTACAATTGTCATTGCCGCTCCCGCAACTCAATCACCGTTGCCGCTCCCGCAACTCAATCGTCGCTGCCATGCCCCACGCCTATCACATTCATCGTTGCACTGATCTTTAGCCTTTCCACCTCCATCTCCCTCCTTGAAAATTTCAAAAAATGAGTGAGTTCTCTCTCGATCTTTGATTGAAATTTATTTTATTTGATTTTTGTCACAAAAAAAAACTCGAGCCGGGCATTGGATTTGAGTTGGCATCATGCTTTGTGACATTTGTGAATTCATATTGTGGCATTATATGCGGGCACTTATGTCATGATATATTGTCATGTATACATTGTGTGGTGTCATGTTTGTCATTATGCATTTCTTTGACATTAGATATTGTCATGTATTTTTATGTGATATCATGGTTGCCATTATGCATTTCTTTGGCATTCAATTTTGTTTGGCATTATGTTTGTGAATTTACATTGTTGCATTATGTATTATTATGTGTGGCATTATATGGCACCTACCATGTTTGTCTTTCTTTGATACTAAATTGACAATAAATGCGACGCTGCAACAACAATAGTGGAAATTATGATGTTAGTGTGGGAAAATGGTAGAAAGCACTGATATTATTGGTGACAGTTAAAAATCATTAGCAGTAATGGTGATTTTTGACAGCAGCGGTGGCAGAGCATGACATGGCGGTGGCAAGTGTGATCTCTCAATCTGTGATGCTGGAAAATATGGTGGTTGTTCCTGGTCTAGTTAGTGGATGCTTTTGCACCTCAAGTCTCCTCGCATATTCAAACAAAATGGGGACTAGATCGATAGCAAAGCAAGACATCAGATTGTACATGTGAGTTTTCTAGTCAGAAAACTGCTCTTAGGTACCCCATATTTTGAGAAACTACCTGCTGGGTACTTCATATTTTCAAAATATACTCCTAGATACCTTCTATTTTTGAAAAACTAACTATCGGGTACCTCACATTTTTAAAATATACTCCGAGGTACCCTCTATTTTGGGAAACTCACTATCGGGTACCTCACATTTTTAAAATATACTTCAGGATACCTCCAAATATACATTAATTTTACGTCATTAATTTTAAGAAATAGGGGTTTGAAATTTAAAAAAACCCAAGATCTTTTTAATTTGAAGAAAATTGATTACTCAATTTTAAAAGTATTGAGTACAATTTTCTTCAAATTAAAAAGATCTTGGTTACTTTTAAAATTCCAAGCCCCTATTTCTTAAAATTAATGGCGTAAAATTAATGTATATTTGGAGGTATCTTGGAATATATTTTAAAAATGTGAGGTACCGATAGTTAATTTCTCAAAATAGAGGGTACCTCGGAATATATTTTAAAAATGTGAGGTACCCGTTAGTTAGTTTTTCAAAATAGAAGGTACCTCGGAATATATTTTGAAAATGTAAAGTACCTGGCAGTTAGTTTCTCAAAATATGGGGTACCCAAGAGCAGTTTTCTGGTTTTCTAGTAATAGCATATTTTACGGTAATGGCCATTAACTTATAATTTGGAAATTTATCTTTCAGCTCTTATTTTGGGTTTTAATTAATGTTTTACTCTAATTTCGATCCTTTTTTTTACAAAATTAAGAATATAAATAAGGTAATCAGTAGAAATTAAGCTAAAATTGATAAGAAATAAAAAATAAATATGAGTGGATGATTCCAACAACTAGCATTTTAACCCGTGCCACGCACGGGACTGAACGATTTTTCTTTTTGTTCTGTATTTTTTTCATCAAGAAAATGAAACTCATAAGATATGTTTGGTTAAAAGAAAAATACATTTTAAGAAATTTTAATTTAATTTCCTATGTTTGGTTATATAAGTGGTAAAAAATATGTTTTGAGGACAAATGTTTTCAACTCAAAAAGGAGAATGATTTTATTTGCTTTGGACGAATGTATATTTTCTTACTCACTCTTAGAGTTCTATGATTTCATGAACAAAGCAAAGAAACCCCCCTCTCCTCTATACCCCGTCTCAAACCATAGAGATTGAAGCTCTATATATAGTAGAGTTTTGATACCGATTGAATAGAAAAATATAAATTACTCAACCAAAATTCATGGATGGTAGGAAAGTCATTGTCCAAAGTTTAAGGTGAAACTCATTCACATTGTACGTCTTAGTGGATACGGAGGTAATATTTATTTTTCTTTCATTAGATTGAGAAAAATAAGAACATATACAACATTATAATCGAGTCATTACCACTAAAAATGAATATATAATTCTAATACCACTTTTTATCTAGATTCATTATATAAGATTTCTCAAACACGCACAAAGATCATTATTTTTATTCATTTTTGCATTTTTATATACTTTTGATTGAGTTTTTTATTGTTAATTGTTTTTATTGTCATATTAAAATGATTCTTTTACTTAATCAAAATAAAGTAATTAACTTGTATCACATTGACCATTTCTGATAATAAATGAATATTGCTAATTCCGAGTCATTTCATGAGCCACATCTTAAGTTGTAATTATTTTAGTGTATAGAGTGAAATTTAATATTATTTTTGTTTGATCGATAAATATTGAATTATTCCTCTAAAAACATTAATAAAAAATATTTCTCACTTCGTTTTAGCATTATTTTGACATGAGTTAGGGACACAAAACTAAGAAATGAAAAATTTTAGGAATGATATTGATACTAAAAATTAAGAGAAATAATAAGTGTGAGTCACACAAATTTTTTTGTACTAAATAATGTCTAAGACAAAAATTATAGGATATATAACAAAAAAATAGAAGGAAATGAAACTTACAACATGAGGTATAACTTATTTTAATTAATAAAATATTCATTTTAACTCCTTTCAATATTTTCAAACTTCTAACTCTTTTGAGTTTCTTCTAACTTTTTTTCAATTTCTTTCAACATCTAACTCTTTTTTTCAAACAGATGGTAATTTAGATAAAATTTACTTTTCTATATTATATAAAAAAAATTATTGCAAAATATTTTTCACGATTAATATGGCTTGTATTTTTAATTAGATGACTTCCATGAGAAGAGTTTAAAATATTAATTTTAGTTCTATATAATATTTAAAGAATGAAAATCATTGGAAATTATTTAATAAACACTATTAATTATAATCTATGTCAAATTTCCCTAAAATTTTTATTTTAGTACGGAGTATATTATATGTTTATATATGTAAAAATTTAATAGACTTTTCATCTAAAAACAATGTCAGGAAAAAAATAACTCCTTATATGGCTATTTTTAAAAATAAATATACAATTATTTTTTCGTTATGTTAGGATTATATTTTAACTCCTTTCAAAAAAATATGTTAGTATAACTTATTTTATCAAAAAAAATATTCATTTCAACTCCTTTTATTTTTTTTTCAAACTTCTAACTCTTTTTACTTTCTTCTAATTCTTTTTAGCCTTTTCTAACTCTTTTTATGTTTTGCAACATATTTCAGTTTCTTTCCACATCTATCTCTTCTTTTCAAATTTAAAAGAACAGATGCTAAATTAGATAATTTTTACTTTTCTATATTATATAAAAATATGATTGTAGAATATTTTTCAAGATTAATTTGGTTAATATGAGTTTCATGTTTTTATTTTCGAAATATGAGAAAAAATGTGTTTACATTATCAATCATGACCATGTACATTACCAAAAGTTAGAGTAAAATTTACATGTACTACAGTACTACATTACTACAGTGCGAACTCTTATTTAGGGAACAAAAAACATAGAACTCATATTTTGGTCTTTTCTCTATGTTTTACTCTTATTTAGCGTGATTTGTTTAAAAAAATTGAATCTTGATAGAATCTTTGCTTAATTCCTTTTTTACATATTTAAGGAACTTGTATTTATTAGGGAAAAAATTTTGAAGTGCACTAAATCATAAAGTATTTCTTGTTAAAATTTCCCTTTTTAATTAGGTGATACACATTTTATTTTTAATATCATATGAATTCTTTTCGAAAAAAAGTAATATCTCAAAGGTTGTAACTATAAAAATTGAATTTTTTTATTTATATACAAAGTAGTACGTACTTATAAAAATATGGGTATAAATTAAAAAGACTTAAGTAGGATTAAAGGATAGGAAATATACCAAAATAGAAATTCCATATTTTTATTCCCAAAGTAGGAGTTGAAATGCATATACAATGTCAATCATGCCAATATATAATACAAAAAAGTATTGTGAAATGTTCATATGCAGTGCAACATTATCATAGTACAGACTCCTATTTTTCAGATAAAAACATGGAGCTTTTATTTCGGTACATTCTTTATATTTTACTTTTATTTAGCGAGATTTCTTTATAAATTAGTAGGTTAGAGTATTTTAAGGAAGTAATTTCTAAATTTTATTTAAAAAATAACTTTTAATTTTGGGGAATTTACGTAAATAGCACTAAAACATAATGAGTTTCACTAAATAGCATCATATGTGTTTTTTTCCAATGTAGCATTTTTATTCATTATCCATTAGTCATTATTCAAGTAAATGTTGGCCATCACTGGATATTATGGACATTATTAAGTGCTATATAAATAATAAAACCGTTTAAGTGTTATTTAGGGAAATGACTTAAGTTTTAGTACTATTTAGTCAAATATTTCTTTAATTTTTGATAAAAAAACTCTTGGAGATATGAATAAGTTAAATGAATTTAAAGGATGTAATGTTTTTTGGAATATCAAATATATAAGTTTAAATTTATCAAATGTATATAAACATCAAGTTTTAAAAGTTACCATAAACTAAATGGTCAATGATTATAAACAAAGTTTCCATATATGAAGTCTTTATTTTAGGAATGACTTTAGATCCGTGTACAGTCATCGTTGACGTGTCAATAAAGACTCCACATAGACGATCCACTTGTCGAGCTCTGGTGATCCGAGTCTCCTTTATTATATTAAAGGATTTACGCATCATACAAAGTATTAATGTACTACTAATTACTTTGTGAAAAAACGGGTAGCGTTGGGATTACTCTAGATAATTTTTCCCAAAAATAAGAATTGAAGAAGTGGTATATCGATACTATGCATATTGCATAAAATGTTAAAATTCACCGCTCACTATATTTTTATTTTATTTTGTTACCAGGTTTGTGTTAATTACTATTGATAATTAACTTACCTATGTCATTAATTTTGTATGTTTTGTTACTTTTCTCATTTTTGTTATTTTTTATACGGAGTATCTATCTTTTTAAGTAAGACTAATCTTTAAAAAATAAAAAAATAATCAAGAGAAAGCTATTATAAAAAGTTATCTGAAATTTTTGAAAAAACAATAAAAAATAATTTAACTTTCATTTTGTTGTGCAAAATAGACCGTTTCCGTAAAGCCACCTTTAGTAACTTAACCGCGATCCAAATCTTGCAAATTTCATTAAATTTGAGATTATTATGCATGAAAATGAAAAGTTCCATTATTTTTTAAATACCGTATAAAGTTGAATGAATAAATTTTCCTAAAAATTAAGATATTTGTATTTGATTAAATAAAATTCAAATCCTTCAAAAAAAATCAAATAATAAATGGATACCAAATTAATTACGAGTAATTTATATCTAATCTTCTGATTTGGATGTATTAATTATTTATTCTTTTAATTATATATATTATCATATATATATATACACACACACACATTATCGAGAGTATAAACTTGCACAGATATTTATTAAGAATTTTAACATAATGCATATTTATATTATGCTCCAGAGTATTTGCTATTTTAGATTATTTTTCACTTCTGAAAGATAATTTTTTCTTAAAAATATAAAAAGATTATTTTTTATTTAGATCAACGGCCATAATTTGGACTGATGAAAGGGGACGGTCGTCTGGCCAACGTCTCAAACTCTCAGTTGCGTCAAAGGTTTAACGTAGTGGAGATAGCACTGGGATGACGGGTGAGGGGGTGGTGCTTAACGCTCTTCTAGCGTTAAAACCGTGTTTCACACAGTGGACGTTAAGGCCATTTCCAGTGCTCTTAGAGCAAAGGCAACAGCGTGTAAAGGAGATGACACGCTTGCCAGCTCGGATAAAAATCCATCTTTGCCTCGTGTGTGCATACCGTTCCTCCACGGTTTTCAAGTGAGGTGTGAGGCACCTTTTTTTGTCTACAGTACACTCCGGCCAATCCATTTCATTGGCTTTTTGTTTGTTTAATACAATTTTTTTTAAACTAGAATTATTTTATTTTTAGAAAGAATTTTTTTAGATGTAGTGGAACTATTTTTTGATGTTGTTTTTTAATTTGTAATTTTTATTTTTATTCTTTTACCAGTTATAAATAAAATGATTTTAAAGAATAAGGAGTTTTGCATCATAATTCTAAAATGTAATCTAATTTGACACGGAAGGATAAATAAAAATATGGAGCATATAAGTAAAATAATTTTTATTCATTAAAATACATTTCAATAATGTCCTTTTTTCAATAAATAAAAATATTTTTATGTTAAAATAATTAAATAGGTAAATATTTTTTAATAATTCAAAAATAGCAAGAAAATGAAAAAAGTAATAAAAATAGTGACTTGCCACTGCAGGGCATGCTACTCCACTCAGTTGTCACACGCTGATTGGACTATTTTTCATTGGTTGAAATGTTCCATGTCAGCGTGTGGCATTCCATTTCTGTCTCACCATTGCTCATGCTCTTATTCTACATGAAGATGAAGTTGAGGTTTTTTGTGTTTGACCATCTTCCTAAACATTCACTCTCTCCCTCTCTTTAACTCGAAAGTCTTTATATTTTTGAATTTATATTTTGAATTACTTGCTCCGTTCCTGAGTGTTTGTCCACTTTTGACTTTTGGAACTGTTCATCTAAGCACTTTGACTCATCAAATTCTCTCAATGTGTAAGCCTAAAAATAGTCATGTGTGATCTTGTTTGATTCGTCTTAACATATAGATTATTAATATATAATTTTTATAATTTTTTAATATACAAATTACAAGATAAAATGGATTAAAGAAATGCATTGGATGGTGTGCAAAAATGAAAGTGGACAAACACTCAGGGACGGAGAGAGTATATGTTATAGATATAAATTTTTATTTTGTATGAGTTTGACGGTTTACACTAACACAAAATATTAGTATCAAGTAACACAAAAATATTGTATAGAGTTTGGGATACACTTACCCCTAGGCCTAGCATGTTGTATTTTTTATCATTCTCGCGATCCAATCGTATCTCATCTATTCCTTCATCAGAACTCAGAAGGTGGCTGTGGCGGTGGCGTTAACGACGGCGGTGGATGGCAAGAAGCAATAAATACACCTCTCTTAACTTCAACGACATCTACGAGAAGAAATCCAGCTCCTCCTCCGCCGCTGCCGCCCATAGACCTCACTCTTCTTCTTCTTCATCTCCCACTATTATCTCAAATTCTCGAATCCATGGCCATATGCTCGTCATGAGCCGTCCCACGCCCAAACCGATCTCCATACCTCAGCCGCAGACCATCCCAGTCGAACAGAACCACAAATTTCAGAGCCCTCCGGAGAAATCTCCACCCGATTCGGACTCGATTTCTCTTCGGCCGCGGGGTAGAACCGGGTCGGGTCCGGTAATTTCATCGAACACTTTATCTTCGCCGGGGAAACCGTCGTCGCCACTGCAGTCTCCGTTGCCCAAGTCCGACCGCTTTGTGCCGCCGCATCTTAGACCTGGATTTGTGGGCCGGGAGGAGAAGCTCGTGACGGATTTTCAGAAAGGTAGAGGGAGAGGTGAGTTCGGAGGTGGGCTGCTCTATACCGGGCCGGAGAATGGGAGGCCCAAATCTGGGGGAGGGTATGAGAGGATGGGCCCAGGCGGTGAAGGTGAGCCTGTGATCTCCATGAACTGGCCTCGTTCGAGCGGTGCCCGGCCCAGATCAAGTGGATGATGATGATGATGGTGGTGGTGGTGGTGGCATCTAATGGTATAATCATATCTTTATATTCTAGCTTCTTTGGCGTCCTTTGATATTTTTATTGAATAAATATGATTTTTACCCCCATTTTAAGTTCAAGTATACATTTATGTACTTGAATAAAAGAGCTACCAAAATTTGCATATCTTGTACAGTATCAGATACTGTATATTGCAATAAGTTTAAATGCTTAAAGAAAAAGAACATTTTTGGACAAAAGATGTTATCTTTTTTTATCTATTCTCAAGTAGCTCAAACCTTGCATGTAATTAATTGCATTCTTACTTAGTGAGATACAATTAAAAACATTAAAGCGGACTTGAAAAAAACTAACAGTCTCTCAACTTGTTATGGATACTTTTCTTGATAAAGAAACATGGAAAAATGAATTTTTTTGTGACTATGATTATGAGAGTTTCATACTGAATAAAACCGTGTTTTGAATGATGAAAAAATGATTATGGATTGGCGGCAAGTTTGATAATCAATAAAAATGATGTCATTTAATGCTCCCAAGGATTGTAGTGTTAATGTGGGCAAAAAAATTAAGTGTGGGCATCATAGTCAACACATTAACCTCAAGTTGTCGGGACCGATATCATAATGCCAATTAGTTTGCTAGAATCACTTGACCCCTATAAGTTCATCTCCTTCAGTTTGGCTCATGTTTTCATGCAGATTTTGGTTAAGCCAAGCTGCATTTACCAATGAGGATGGGGACAATCTTCTCCGAGGTAAATCCTAGCAAAATCTTGATCCATGACCATTCCATCCGAACAGCAATGGACAGATTATAAATTATAGTGAACTGAAGGTAGAATTCTCGCCGGGTGGATAGCTCCTTTATAAATCTGTAATAATAATCCCAGGTGACGATGATGAACAGTTGTTAATCTTGGTGTTTAAGGATTTCTGTCGTTTGTCTATTTAAGTTTCCTGTTTTTGTTACTTTCTGCATACTTTGTACGATTAGATCAATGTATGGGATTGAGATTTATCACTGTCAAGTGTTAACCTTCTGAAATAAGAGTGCTTGAATGATTTCTGCTTTATTCTGATTATCCGTTTGGTAAAAGTTTGGATGCGTTTTTCTTCGTTTGTTTCATCTCATACTTCTCAACAAGGCATATTTAAATGCAATAGAAAAGAACATAATCTGATAAGGAATTTATTTAGTAATCGGGTAATAATTAAACAAAAAGTGGACACGAGCGAAGTTTTTCATAGTAAGTGTAGTAAGGTGGCCTTAATGTAACAAGGCTATGACCAAATCATAGATTGACAAAACCCATATTCAATTAGAACCATGCTAAGACCAAGCATTTGCGTCAACCCAATTGAAAGCCAAGGGGCTCAAGAAGGCATCAGGTATACCAAAAGAAGTGACCAAAGTAAGGGCATGTGGCCTTAGCTCTCTGCAGACTGTTGAGATTTCATCCCTAATTGCAGTGGCGGCATTCTCTGGCGTTATGCATCCGTATCTCAGGAACGCAGCATCCTCGTCCAAACTAACCATAACGTACATTGATCTCACAAGGCCAAGTATGTTCTGCAATGAAGTTGGCAACCAAACCATAAATTGACAAAACTACCCATATTCACTTAAGACCTGTATGTGCTTATCTATTTGAAGTTCTTAATTATCATTAACCGTATTGGGCAAAAATAAAATGATAGATTTTTCTGGGGGGTGGGCAACACTGTCATTTAAAAGTACCTTTAGCGGACCAGGTACCACAGAAGCCTCGGCTTCTAAGAATGCACGGTAAATTGCCAGGTCTGCGAAGGCTTTGCCCAAGTCTGCTGCCATTTGATAACTCTGCATAAGAGAAGATCAAAAAACATTTTGGAGCTGTTAAACACACTACACACCCACAGTAAATGAGGTATATGCAGATTTCAAGCCCTAAAATCAAAATACAGCCCCTACCCCCTAGTAAATGTAAGCAACAGAATAACTTACCAACATAAGAGCATTTTCTTTGCTTTCACCGCGTGCTTGGTGTTGTGACACTTCAGCAGCAAAGCGGGTCAAAAGTTCACGCTCTCGCAGGCAAAAGATGTCATTCTGGAAAAAACGAACAAGACTTCATATGATAAAAGATTTTATTTCCCTATGACACAAAACTGGAAAATGAGTTACCTGGAACTGGATGCTCCTTAAGATGTCACTTGAAAGCTTAGATGGTATTAATGGAGAAGGTCCATTCATGTGTTCCAATCCCAACCCTTCAAATGGGATTCCCTTTCTCTTGCATGCAACATATACTGACAGAAGTGCCTTGCTCACCTGACCCCACAAAATCATATTATGAACTTAAACTCTTAATCATAACAGGTAGAAATCATGAGAAATTATGTGACTGGTACAATAAACTTCGAATGAAAAAAACAATGAAATGCTGCATGGTGTATGGGTTATATTCAGTTACTCACCTGTTGCATGAGAACATTGTTGTCACCCTCAAAAGTAGAGTTTACATCATAGTCACTTTTCAATTGGCCTATACGATTCTCACTTTTAAGGCCTTGGCCTCCACAAGCTTCTCTACATTCCTAATTCAATCCATAAAATGAAATCTGTTAAAATAAATAAAATCAACAAACCATTTTATTGCAGGTAAGGATTTGTTATACCTGAAGTGTTCGCATGTTATGCCAGCTTAAGGTGGCCTTAAAAGCACTTGAAACGACATGCAGAGTTTTGTTCACTTCAGGTGTCCTTTTTACGTACATCATTTTCAAAGAGATAGCAGCAAAACTCATGGCATATCTGCAGCACAAGAACACAGAATAAAACAGAAATAGCCAAATTCCATGAGAATAAAAACCAGTCCAAACAAAAAAGGCTGGGAAGAAGTAGATGAAACAGTTACGTCTTTGCAAGAAGAGGCAGTAGGCGTCTTTGATGACTTGGGTAATCAAGCAATAAAACTTCAGGACCATTAGGTGTGATAGAAAATGCTCTCCTTGTTAAAGAGTATCTTATAGCAGTAGCTATTCCTACCTATTATAGTAAAGAAGTGTTGTTATAGAAGAGCTCCTCGCTGTAACTCCCTCAAAATACAAAAAAAAAAAAAGATAAAATAGACAATTGTTTACCTTTGCAGCATAAGTTACAACTGTTGGTATTGTTACTCGTCCAGTAGTCAATGGGGCCATGAATGCTCCAAAGCGCTGAAATATAAGTACAATCTTAAATCATGCTTGTTCAAGCAGAATAAAGGAACATCGAGATATGGAACTTAAGCAAAGGATAATTATGAAAATCCACAAATATTTAAAAGGACTCCTTGACAACTGAACTTGGCAAAGAAATGAGATACAGTAAGAAATGATTATAGAAATACAATAATTTAGTATTGATGTTTAGAAGAATTTTAGTTACTTGGTCAGGGTCCTCAATTGCAGTAATGTATTCCCCATCTGAGGAAACATCAGCAACTAAATTCAACAAGTTCTCCCTAGGAGCGCGAAGATTATCAAACCTGGACAAATCAAATCAAAGAATTTTCAAACCATGAAGATTGATACAGAAACATAAGAGGAAAAAATAATAAACTAGGTACCAGATCCGGCCATTGTCAACTCCATTCAAACCAATCTTGTGGCCACAGTCAGCTATACGAATGTTGGGACGAATGTTACCATTTGAGTCTCTTATCTCCGCAATGAATGCATGGACCCCTTGATTTTTCCCACCAATGATGAGTTGTGAAAGAACTATAGTGTGTGTTGCATGCTACAACAGGATTAAGAGGAGCACGTATTAATGCATTACAAACAAATGCCCTTAGGGTCCGTTTGGTATACGGAATTGATAGAATTTGAATTGAATTGGAAATGAAATTCCATTGGATTCAATTCCATAGAATTGAATTCTACCAATTCCAATTCATTTTTTACACTATCAATTCCAAATCCACATAATTTTTGTACTACCAAACATCAGAATTGGAATTGAAGACCTCAATTCCAATTCCATAATTTGAATTCTGTGTACCAAATGGGGCCTTATGGTATGTTTGGGAACATGGATTTGGATTTCAAATCCAAATTTGGCTCAAATTCCATGTTTGGGAAACTTACAAATTTTAAATTTGGATTTGAATCAAATTCTTCTCATTCATAACAAAGCTTAATTTTAAATCCATGCGCCTCCCCTTGTCATTTGAAATTCAAGATTTCAAATTTTGGAATTGAAATACATGAATTGAAATGAAATCCTAGTTGCCAAACACTACCTTATGTTATTTTTGTTTCCTAGAAGATGACAGTGGAAATGACACAAATGCTAAAATGGCGAGGAAAAAATGAAATACACCGTATGATTTAAAAAATAATCTTATTTGGATTTCTAAGTGTTTATATAATGACAAAAAACAGAGTTTGAATTTTGAACATATATCTAAAAGAAATACACTAAATCTTCCCCCAAAGTTTCCATCCTGTCAAATTTAAAACCTATTTTCATTTCATATCATTTTGAAGTTCGAAATAGAACACTGAAGATCTGAACAAATTGATCCAAAAAGCTAGAAGAACAAAAATGAGATAAAATAAAATGTTACATTGGCGGCTCCTCCAATCCAGTACTTCTGAGCAGACTCGCAAGGAGTCTTTATAACAAACTCTCCTGTGCTTTGATCATAAGTCGTGACAGTTTCGATACCACGAACCTGGCAAACCACAGAGGAAGCATAATATCAATATTCAGGAATGTAATGCTTGATTTAGATTAATCAACACTGGCTACATAAAGATTCTGAACCACTATCATCACCCACATTGCTTCCATGTCCTAACTCTGTCATCGAAAAGCAACCTTTGACTACAAAATTTTCACTGTCCTTCAACCACTGGTCATGATGGCGCTTTGTTCCCAAAAATTGGATTGCTCCGCCCCTGCCACGAAATAAATATTGGAAATTCATGACATGTTGAAACTATATTTTAAAATACTATAATGATAGACTCCATAGATTTCACATTTTAACTCCACATATTAGTAATGCAAAGTACAGTTAATGTTTCTAAACTCAGCCCACCAGAATCAAAATTAAAACTTGATCAAAATGAAAACATACAAAAGCATGAAAGAGAAGAATTGCAGAAAGAAAGGAATTTAAACACACCAGAGCAAAAAATGAACCCCAAGTTTGACGCTGAGAGAGTGATCAAAAAGGGAAGTAACTTCAAGCAAAGCCAACTTCCTGAGCTCAGCCTCAGGCCCATTATCAGAAAGCAATCCCCTAAAAACCCCAATTTCCAAAAGATACTCAATTCTCCTCATCGTTAACTCCCTCTGCTTCTCCATTGGATGGTTGAAATCCACGCCCACGAACACCTTCCCACCCCTAACAACCGGATTGAAAAGCTCGCTCTGGATCATCATGCCGTACAGCCAATCCCTGTCCTCCAAGTTGTGGCCGTCCAGCAGCTTCCGCATCGCGGACACGTCGAACGCCGCAGGCTGCTCTGAGAGCTCCGGCGGCGTGTAGCTGAGGCACGGAGAGGATCGGAGGATCGAAGGGCTGCTGTTGCCGCTGCTGTGTTGGTTTAGGTGTCCGCTTAGGACTTTGGTCCGGAAATTGAACTTCTCCGTGGATGAGAGCGATGGGGAAGACTCCATTGCTGAGACCTTTTGGAATTGTAAGCGAAAATAGGGGAAAGAAGGGGAAGAATCGATACATTGCAGAAATTTAGCTCAAATTTATAGACTGTGAGTTGAGACTGTCTGTCTATCTTCTTCTTCTCCTTTTGTTGGTCGTATCGGAAGAATTTAGCAGGAAAATCAGCTTTTCAAATTTCCGTTCAAACTTCAAACTTTAATGAGGGCCGTGAGTTTAGGAAGAGTTGTGAGTTCCGGAACAAAAGGATCTTCAAGAATTTTGTTTGCCCAATTTTTTTTGTCAAAAGTGTTTTCATTGTTTGATACAAAGGTTTGTTAAGATTTTAAAACTCATATTTAAAACATGTTTAAACTTTTAATAATAATTTTAAATTATTTTAAAAATAACAAGACAGGTAAGACATGATTATTAGCTCGAGGATGGGATAGAGACAAATGACACAGATTAGCAAATGACAAAATACAACCAGGTGGTGGATAATGTCAAGGGCTTGGGTGCATGGGGTGGGAGACTCACAAGCGGGGTGAGTGTGGATGGAAGATAGCATGGTAGGCGGGGTGAGGGAGTGGGGGTGGATAGGGGGAGGCTGGGTTGGAGGGGTGGGGGTTAGAGTTGGGGATAGCGAACGGCTCTAGGGAGTGAGAAATTTTTTTAAAAAAACAAACGAAAATTATTTTTCCTTTGATCGAAGATAAATATTTTTCTTGAAAATATGTTTTCCTACTATTTATACCAAACAGGGGAAATGAAATCAAAATTTTTCAGAAATATTTCCCCCAACCAGATGCACTCTTAGAAAAATATCGTTTGTGTGGGAATTTGAAATTGGATTTCAAATATAAATTTAATTCAAGTTTTGTGTATGATAATATGATGATTTTAGATTTGGATTCGAGTCAAATGCATGGATTTGATCAGAAAGCTTAATTTCAAATTCATGTTTACCCTTCTCATTTAATATTCAATAATTTAACTTTTGGAATTGAAATACAATGATAGAATTAAAAAATTTTATTTCCCAAAATACTATCTAAAATTATTTAGAGGGATTTTGAAATGATTATTGTACATGATAGCCTGACGATGGGGTCGTTTGGCATCAAGTGGTCAACAATATTGGAAATCGATGGTAACGTGGCCTGCAGTTGAAGGGATGTTAAACACTGACTCAGAGATACCAATCAAAATGCTCTAATTATGGAGGTTTTATTTAATATATCAATTTATCAAATCTAAAACTTATTTAGATCTATAATCATAAAAGGGTTCTCATACTTATAATTATATCTTAAAACTAATGTCTTCTTTGCTTATCAAACAGAACTTTGGGAAGGCCTATCAATGGATTGGGTTTAGACTCGAACCTTAGTAAAACCCGCATCTTTTAGCACGTCGAGTTCGGGTTTGACCCGTGTTTAGTGAGTCATTTCAAGTTCAGTGAACAAAATATATGTTCAAAACCGAATATTTTTAGGTTTATCGGGTATAAAACATGTTAGGTCAATTTTTGTTAGGTCTACAAGTACCGTATATGTTAATGAATATTCCTCCGGTCCATTTCAAAACTATATTTCAAAATTAACTGCTTGATATTAAATATATATAACTATTCAATGTATTTTTTTAAATATTTTTTAGACATGGTTTAAAGACTTAACCTTAAAAATATTTTTTCATGGGATGCAATAAGAGATATATTACTTTTCATATTGTGTTGTTATCGTATTTTATTTTTCTACCTATTTACTACGGAGTATTTTTGCTTTAATTAAAAATTTCTAGGTAATTCGTATATACACTAACGGGATCATCACAATTTAATAAAGTCAATTATATTATTAGATTGTATCATAGTATTGGATGAAAATGTCTCCGTCTCTAAAATACGGAGTATTAGTTTTATCAAATTGTATCAATATGAAGTACACACCCTCTCGAGAATGAGTATAAACCCAAGGTCGACCCAACTAAGAATTTAGTCTAGTTTTCCAATAAGGCAATAGACCGGGTCATTCCCCTAATTAGAGATGGTAATTGGACCAACTAGATCGGTTCCGGTTTGGAGTATTTTAATTTAGATATATTTTAGATATATGTTATAATGGTTCGGTTCAGATCGATTCGATTTAATTTTGGTTTGGATTTAATTCGGTTCCATACATTTTTCGGTTTTGGCTCGATTCTAGATCGGTTCGGATGTCAATCGGTTCAGATCAATTTCACTTTCATATACATTCCAGTTCAGAAATATTTCGATTCTTATATATTTCAGTTTGGATATATTTCCACTTCAGATATGTTTGCATATATGTTATTTATGAATTAAAATTTAAGTATCCGTTCATTTTTTTCATATCGCATTTATCAATATATCATCAATTTATTATCTCATACTCGTATTAATTTGTACATCCTTCGTTCTAAATATCTTTGTGGCAGTGAACATCTTTGGCAGTGAACATCTTTGTAGTTGAGTTAAACCCAAAACCAGAGCTAAAACGCATAAGCTCTGAATAAGCGTTCCATTTATTTTTAAACCATTTCAATCAGCTTTGGTAATTGAGATAGTTCTTGTGACACCCCAGTCTTTTATTAAGCTCGGGAAGTATCCTCTCTTCCACTGTTTGCTTAGAAAAAATACCACTATTATCACGCCATCCTCGAGCAGCGGCATCCACCATGAGCTCTAACAGTACATCACTTTCTTTGGTTGTCCATTGCTCATATCCTCCTTTTTTTGGTATCTTGTTGTTGATCACTCATGATTATATTGCTTTGAAAATAAAAAAAGAGTATATGAAAATGCATAAAAAAAGCAACATAAAGAGTATGTAACATGTTCAAAAAAGATGGTATCAATGTGAGATTCCGAAAATACTATATGAGTTAAAAGGGGATTGAATTTGAATGAGACAATTTTTTAATTATCATATGTTTGTTAATTATGATAGGCAAAAACACAATTGAGGGCAGATTGCATGCCTTTCAAGCAAATAGTTGGAAAGTTCATAGTGACCCTATATCACTGTTGTCTCCATGTTTTCACACTAATGATTTTCCTCCTTAACCCCCATAAAATAAGTTGCACCAAATAGAAAAAAAAGAAAAAAGAAAGCAACCATTATAGTAAACTCTAATTGCAAAGTAACAAAGGTATTTTTGGCACCCACTACACTCATTATGCTCCATTATTGCTCCTATCAATTTCTCCCATTTTTATGTTCTTGGAAGGCACTTTCCATAGAATGAAGAAAATGAGTAGGATTTTGAAGTTTTTTTAATGGAAATTGATAGACATCACATGTTACATAAACACTTGTATGAAAAAAAATTATGATCCTTCTTTTTTAGGACTTCCTTGATGCGGCCAGACAGTTATACCCCCGAGTATTTGTACTCCCTAATGTATTTTGGGAGGAGGTAGTAATTAAAGTAGAAAAATTTCAAGAAATAATGCTCATATTGATTTAATACAAAACAAAATAAAGAGTATCTTTATTTAAAAAATATGCTGTGCATCACCAATTCAGGATATTCAGCAAGGTTATCTTCTGAGCTTATTCAACAAATAGTAATTTCAATGGTTTCTGAAATTTGGGGATATTTTTGTCCAGCCCACATTCTCACTGCCTGTAACATCCCATGTGTATGCAAGGGAGACAACATAGAGCTTAGGGTGGAGTTAGAATACCAGTGTCTAATGAGACAACTGAAAAATATGGCATTTTTTTTGTAATACCAAGTCTCAGGACATCTCAACAGGAACTTTTTTTCTCTTATTTAAAGGCCAAGCCCAAATACAGAGTGCAACAAGAGTGACGAATTGACTCTTTTGATAAAAAAATAAAAAAATTAAGAAAAAAACAGATTGAAGAGGAGACAACAAATATGCAATTCTCAAGCCGGAAGACTATATCCATACAAAAAAATACATAATAAAAAAGAAATTCATTATAGTTTATTGGAGATAGAGAAATCTTACCGTAAAGGCTTGACGACGATAGAGGGAAGTTGGAGAAGAGAAAAACATGTGCTCACGGAGGAGGAGATGCCAATGGAGGAGGAGATGGAGAAGATGAGCGGAAGAAGAGAAGAAGATTCGTAGGAGGAGGTGGAGTCGTGGAGAAGATGAGGCGGAAGAAAAGAATGGCTTTTGGATTCCACACAATCCCTAGTCTTTTCTTTGGATTTGGAAAAATCTTTTTTATTTATTTCATGCTAAGAATCCATCAAAATCTGTTTTTTATTACAAGTCTTGAAAATCTATTGATTTTTTAATATCATTAGATTTAGAAAGATTTTTTAAAATCTCAATTGAATACCTCTAAATTTTAAAGGATTTTTTAAAATCTCAATTGAATACTCATTGACTTTTAAAATCCTAAAAAATCCTGCAGAGTCTAGATTGAATACACCCCCCTTAGTCATCTTTTATAAACTTGGATTACAAATTATGAAAGAAAAATATATTTAGTTCTAATTTAAAATTAATCTAATTGGATAGCACATGTTTGGGCAACCACACAGTATTGCATTAGAGGAGAGTGAAAAAAACTATTTTTAGTCATGCTCTAGCTTGTATAAATTTTAAATATCATTTTTATGTAAGTTGTATTATTTATTTTTACAGCAATTTATAAAAAAAATTAAAACACATTAAATTGTACATTTTGTTTAGATATGATAATTAATTTTGGACATAAGGAGTAAGTTTTATAAGTATATAAATATTTGAAATGGTAAAATAAAAATTTGAAACCATATTAATGTAATTGCTCACTAATGTACATAAACATAAACATAACATGTTTAATTGTCAGGAAGAATCAATTTCGGATAGAATCAATTTGGGATATATTCGATTTCAGGTCTTATCGATTTCGGGTCTTATTGGTTTCAGATTTAACCGGTTTCAAGTCTAATCAGATTGGGATCTAATCAGTTTTGGGTTTAAATCAAATATGGATATATTTAGTTCGATTTCGATTTGGTTCGGATCATCAATTCGATTATTCGGTTATAAATCAGATCTTCACTTTTCGGATCATTTCGGTTTCTGTTTTGGATCAATCGGTTCAGGTAATCGGTTCTAAGTATGTTTTTCCAAGTCTAGGGCTAATGGGTTTTTGGTCTAATCGATTCCGGGTTTAATCGGTTTAGGTTCAATCGGATCTGAATACATTTGGTTTGATTTTAGTCTGGTTCGAATCATTTTGGGTATTCGACTTTTCAATTTTGGAGTTGTTTCGTGTTCGATTCTATGTTATTCGGTTTAGGTTATCGAATTTGGGTCCGTTTGCCATGTCTACACGCGATGCTAGTAGGGGTGGACACGGTACGGTTCCGGTACCGCCACCCCATGTCACCGGAACCGTCACCGTCACCGTGCCGGCCGGTACCGGTTCCGGTTCCCGGACCGGCGGTTCCGGTACTGGACCGGCCGGTTTCGGCCCCCCTCCTATTTATTTTTTTTTTTGCTTTTTTTGAAATTTTTAAAGTATAAAATTGTAAATTTGCAATTGTTTAAGGAAAGAATGAAATAAAAAATTTAAAAATGTAGTTGTTATTTAAATATTTTAAATGAATAATACACTAACTAAAGAACAACCACATTTAATATCCTGACGGTTCAAAAAAAGCGACGAGGTAAAGAACCGTAAAGAAACCCTCGAAGGAGCTCATATATCGCTCACCTAAAAAAACTAATTACATATCTACATTAACATAAAAAAATTATAACTTATTCTTCAGAACTCGGACTTCCATCTGTTGTTGCATTCATGTAATGCTCCGATTCGAGTAGGTACGATGACTCTTGAGCTCGACGTCTTGCCAAGAGCCAATCTTGGTTGCAAACCAGTGTTTCAAGAGATTCAGCACTAAGACAACTTCGATAGTCGGTTAGAATGTTCCCGCTAGCACTGAATTCTCGTTCAACTGCTACGGTTGATACCAGAACAGATAACACTTGTCTTGCTAGCATGCCGAGACATGGGAACATGTGTTCGTTCCGCTTCCACCATCCGAGCACATCAAAATCCACGTCGTCGTCGTCGTAATCGCATGGCACACCCTGGTACATAGCAAGTTCGTTGTGCGAGCTTACTGTTGTACCACTTGAACTCGTCGAAGAATGAGCACGCTTCCCTTTCTTTGCAAGAA
>OOIL02003469.1:122797-135174 GCA_900332095.2 Cuscuta campestris
ATACAAAAATGGTGTGCTTATTATTTGTACCCATATGTCTCTCCTATGATACAAAAATGGTGTGCTTATTATTTGTACATTCCTGATATTTATAAAATAGGTATTATTTGTGATTCAAGCTTTAAGATTGAAAATTATAAAATTTTAATTGAGTATTACTACAGTTGTTTTTTAGATGAAAATAGTTATTACTACAGTTATTTAGTAGAATGGAAAAAAGAAAGAGATAATGCTGTAACTTTTTTTGAGAATTTGTTTGAGGAATATCAGGGGTTATACGGCACTGTACAAGAAGAAGCAGCACCACCTCCACCTCCGAAATCAAAAAAAGGTTTTGCCGGAATAGTCGGTGGTCTTCTTGCAAAGAGAGGGAAGCGTGCTCATTCTTCGACGAGTTCAAGTGGTACAACAGTAAGCTCGCACAACGAAATTGCTATGTACCAGGGTGTGCCATGCGATTACGACGACGACGACGTGGATTTTGATGTGCTCGGATGGTGGAAGCGGAACAAACACATGTTCCCATGTCTCGGCATGCTAGCAAGACAAGTGTTATCCGTTCCGATATCAACCGTAGTAGTTGAACGAGAATTCAGTGCTAGCGGCAACATTCTAACCGACTTTCGAAGTTGTCTTAGCGCTGAATCTCTTGAAACACTGGTTTGCAACCAAGATTGGCTCTTGGCAAGACGTCGAGCTCAAGAGTCATCGTACCTACTCGAATCGGAGCATTACATGAATGCAACAACAGATGGAAGTCCGAGTTCTGAAGAATAAGTTACAATTTTTTTATGTTAATGTAGATATGTAATTAGGTTTTTTAGGTGAGCGATATATAAGCTCTTTCGAGGGTTTCTTTACGGTTCTTTACCTCGTCACCTTTTTTGAACCGTCAGGATATTAAATGTGATTGTTCTTCAGTTAGTGTATTATTCATTTAAAATATTTAAATAACAAATACATTTTTAGATTTTTTATTTCATTCTTTCCTTAAACAATTGCAAATTTATAATTTTATACTTTAAAAATTTTAAAAAAACCAAAAAAAAAAAAAAAAATAGGAAGGGGGCCGAAACCGGCCGGTCCGGTACCGGAACCGCCGGTCCGGGAACCGGAACTGGTACCGGCCGGCACGGTGACGGTTCCGGTGACATGGGGTGGGGGTACCCGCCGGTCCACCCCTATACATGACCTAAAAATCTTTCGGAGTACCCGGCCCGTAGGTACCCTTTTTCGTTAGTATGGTTGAGACTCGAGAGTAACATCATTTCACTTGAGAGGGTGGGCTGCGTCACAGTTGGGCCGAATAAGAATCCAAACGAAATGGGCTGATTCCGAAGAAAGTCAGTGAGTTTAGGGCTCATACGAGGAACGGACGCTCCTCTTTAAAAGGTATCGTCCCCATCGTCTTTTTCACCTCAACATCCATCCGCAGCTTCTTCTTCTTCTTCTTCTTTCAAAATTCTGGATTTTCCAAACAATTTGGTTCGATTGAAGGATGAAAAGTGATGATTTTGTTAATAGAATAGTAACGTCGATTCACGTCGTATGATCCATTCTATTTTTCGTATCGCTACGTTCTTTCTGATTCTTCCTTCTTTCATTCCTTGTCAAGCTTTCCTCTTCTTTTATATTTTGATTGATTAATGTCTTGAATCGAATTTTGATTCTTGTGTTTTTTTTTTGTTTCTTTAGTAATTAGTTATGGGGATCATCAAGGATGATGAAATCAGAAAAATCTTAGGACACCTTCTGACGCAATTGCTGCGTATGAGAACATAATAATTTCTGATCTTGATGACTTCGTTTTTTCTTTTTCTTTTCGTCCCAATGGTTTTTTCTTTTGATTCTTTCAAATAAACACTGTTCTTGTATTTCATTAAGAGCAATGTTAGGAGTACACCAAAGGTGTTCTTCATTTGTCTCCCACTTCTTTTTCCACCACTCATTTTTATTCCATTTTTATTTATTTAATTTTTTTTAGTTTCTTATCGATTTTTGTGGTGATGGAGGTGGTGGGGGACAAATGGAGCCCTAGCATTTTTCTTTCATTAATCCTTTCGCTGAACTTGAAAGATTAATTATTTGATTGTTTGTTTCATTAGAAAAATTATACGGAGTATATTTTCTTTACTTTTCACCACATTAAATAAATGCCTCATACTTAAAGATTTTTTTTTTAGTGTACACTATAAACAAGACTATTTCATAAACCAAATTGAATTAATTTGTTATCTCATGATCTTGGAAGAAAATTATTTTTTAAACGTTTATTTTGTTTTTGTTTTTTAATGAAAATTACTCTCTCCCTTTCAAATTGGATTGCATGTTATCTATAGTTTTATAGATTATTTTTATGTAAGAAATTCCCATTTTGATTTTTGTTATTTTATGGGAAGTTAACTTTGTGTATAATTTGGCCAAAATAGCAGCCTAGGATCTGCTGTTGCGAAGGGTATTATTGGAAGAGTTGTGATGAAAAGGTAGAATGAGAAACTATTTTGCAGATGAAAAATGGCTAAATGGAATAGAGGACTAGAATCAATCAGCTTAGGTTACAACATTTTATGTGTTTAATCTTCTCCAAATGTCGTTAACAGCATGCGAGATTCGATTATCACTTGTTTGGAAAATTTGTCTCCAAGCATCACTTGTCAATTTTTGGGTACATCATGAACTCTGCAAACATAGTCTACTGCGCCTCATGGAAAACTTTTGTTATAAAAGAATAAATACGAGATTTATTCATTTATAAAAATACTTTTAATCTTACAAGTGAAAAAGAGATGTGATGAAAAGAGTAATACAGCTATTAGTTGTGTAAAAGTGATTTTTTATATTAATAATAAAAATATTTTTAAGAGATGAATAATAGAGGATATGTCTCGAGGAAAGGATGAAATATTGATTATTGCATTCTTTCTCTGTCACTATTAGATAATAATTTTTTTTTTTTGAAAATTTTTATTTATTTGTATATTTTCATTGAATATTAAGTCTAAATATTTTTATTATCTCTTGTTTTATAAAATTTTAGACGTAGTTTTTGAATTACGATTTTAATTATTTATTAATATATTAATTTCTAAAAATGACAATATGAGAGATTTTTTTCGTAATTTTGAATTTGTAATAAAATTTGACACGGATAAAGTATGAATTAATTATTATGGATTTGTTTTCGAATAATCTAAAGTTACAAATAATTTAGGTGCAAACTTGTCATTGTGTACTTTACTAAGTGAATAAAATAATTTTAACTAATATTAAAAATATTTAATTTAGTAAGTCACCAATAAGTTTGCAATTCGGAACTGATGGGTAGGGGTGACCAAGTACCGAATCTATACCGAAGTTTCTCGAAAAAATCAAGAATACCGAACTGAAAAATACTGAACCGAAAAAGTACTGAGAAGGAACCGAACCGTACCAAACTGAATGGTTGGTACGGTATTTGGGAACGGTACGAGGTGAGTTCCCATACGGAAAATCCCGAATCGAATAATATACTAAAATATTATAAAAAGTAATATCACGGAGTAATATTTTTATATTCCTTCACTAAATAATACGGAGTAATTTTTTTAAAAAATTGTTTCAAGTTCTATTATGTGTAAATTATACTTTTATTTGAGTTTTAGTTTTTGTGTATGAACATAAAAGTATTCACAAAGATTCAATATACTCCTTTGTTGTCGTTCATTTTTTTAGCTTGTGAAATATAAACTAAGTTTTAATACGCATCTTTTGAATTTAAATATTCATTTTTTTTAATTTTTCATGTTTTTTTATTTAAATTCACTTTTAATTTTCAAAAATAAAGGAGCGTTGTTAAGTTTTAAGGTGTAAAGTAGGTATGTATATTCATCTCGATTTGTACCGAAATCGATATCGAACCATCCCGAGCCATACTGAACCGATATTTCGGGATTGGGATCAGTACAGAGTAAAATCTCATACCGAACCGAAATATTTAGCACGGTATCGGTACGAGCTAAATACCGTACCATTCACCCTTTTGATGGGCATTGTGTTTCGGTACTTGAATCGCTAATTGGTTTCACATCATGTCTTGGTTGATTATGCAAGCAGGGCAGGGTTGGTCACAAAGAATTGAAAATAAAATTGATCCAGTTCAGAATTAATATTTCGGATCTTATTTTATTTTTTCCAGAATACTTATATTTTAAAATTAATGCCAAATTAAAATTGTTTTAATTATAAATTAATATAAAATAAAAATTGTAAATTATTTATTCAAAACTAAATTAAAAATTCTACTCGTATAAAATGAAAAGTGACAAGAACCTTTCATTTTATTAAATGATTAATAAAAATATACAAATAAATTAAAATTATTAATAGATTGTAATATTAACCGTGACAAAATTATTTATCTAAATGTAGTGGTAACTTGCAAAGATATTATTGGTTTGTAGACCTAGCAAAAAATGACCCAATTTGTTTTTTATCCGAAACTCGACTTGAAAACACTGGTTTTGAACAAAGGTTATGATGACCGAACTCGAAGTTGATCGAACCCGAAATGACCAGCTAAAAATGGGTCAAACCCGACCAAACTCAAACTCGACTTGACCGACTCGCTAAAGTAAGAATTTTTCAAAATTATACATTTTACTACTCTTTTTTAGTGTATAAATTTATATTTTTCAGATAAAATTTTAATGATATTGCATAATTAACTTATTTTTTTCTAAAATTTTAGCATTTTTAAATTTTTTATATTGATTTATATATCTAAAAATTACTTCAAAGTTTAAAATAAAATAATTTTATAGATTTGATACATTTTTTTATATTTTAAATTTATTTAATAAAAAATGTAAGTGTTAATGCCAATTTAAAAATTTAAAAAATCAAAGTCATAACTCGTTAGGTCGACTTGAACCCAATGATACTAGGTTATGAACATTTAGTTCTTAGCCCAAATCTAAATTGATCTGAACTTGATATAACCCGAACTTGAAATGATCGAACTCAAACCCTACCTGACCGAGCGATTTGTCACATCTATTGATTCGTGATGATTCAGAATATTCATCGAATCCATATCGTATCATTATTATTTAATGGTTCAGTACGGTTTGCTTTTATGACTAAAACCATCGGATAGTATGTAGTTTCGGAATGATATGATACATGTTACAATGCCAAAACATTTCATTCTATTTTATTAGATAAGAAATAATTTTATTGCAAAAAAAAAAAGAAAGAAAACAGTTAAAGTAAAAAAAAAAGTTGCGCGCTAACGTATTTTTCTGTCCTTTTATACAACCAATTTAATGTATCAAATTTAATTGTAGCCCTACGTTTAGTATCTTGATTCTTATGTTTTTAAAACTCATCATGTATATTACTTTAAAACCATTTGAAAACTCTATTTTGGTTGGGTACCGTAATGGTTTGGTTCGACACAATATCATGTTAGTATTTTTGCCCACGTACTCATACATATCAAAGTTGAAAAAATTGAAATCGGTTCCCAAATCTTGTACTTGGAACCAGCAAAGTCCGAAACTAGGAACCGGCCGGAAAGGTTTTGGTACTGATTCTTCTACTTGCCACCATTGGTTCTAGTTCTAGAACTGCCAGTTCTCATTTTGATATCGGTTTAGAACTATCATGTTCAGGTTTAGTTTCTTCATTCATAATTTTTTATCTGAAAGTCCATACCCAGCGATGTATGATTCTTAGGTGTTGGCGCTCAAAAAAAATCAAAGGATGAGAATCTATTTGCAAGTGGTCAAATACTTTGATTGAAAATGACTCAGTTGTCTATTTGAGAGAATGTGTGTTAGATCTCACATCAAAACTTGAAGAAAAAAGTAATCAGTGTATAAGCTCTTAAATTGAGTTAAGTAATCGATTGAATTCAATCTTTTGATTTAGTTTAATCTAAGAGTCTTATGTCCCAATTTAATAACCCTTACCTCATCCTAAATTTTATCAATTTATAAAATTTTGTTTTCAAAAAAGTAATTTAATAAAAATAGATCATGACTCAACCAATCCGTTTGAAAGTTGGGTTATAGTGGAGTCACCACCATGTCTTTGGAAAAACATACATCCAAAAGTATGGTCGAGAGTAACATCATTAAATTTCATCCTTTTTTTTTTACAAACTGGTTTTGCAAGTTTCTGAAGCACAAAAAAAAACAAAAAAAAAAAATCTATAAAAAAAATACAATGTGGTATAAAACTATACCCTATAAATACACAAACTTATCTTTCTTTCTTCTTCTTCTTTGATTTACCGTGTTTGGGAGCACAAAACCTTCAAATGGTCCTTCTGAGTACGGAGGACCCCATGAAGCTTTGCTAGCCTACAAGAGTGCTCCGTAATCAGCTTGTAGGTCGATGGCCTTTCCCAAGGGACAATCCCATAATCGTCGTTGTACTCTTCCATCCCTTCTACTAGGAACTGCCAAAAAAGGGACCCCACCCCCGACATGTTTTTGCTTGCGGATTTGTATATGTAGTCGAGGACAACCTTGAAAAACGTGTCCCGTTTGGAGTGGTCAAACCCTTTGTTTTTGGTTGACAGCCCGAATTCGGTGAACACCACGGGCTTTTTAAGCACCTTGTCTCCGTCGTGGATGTGAGAGATCATCCACTTGCTCACAAAGTTCACTTTATCTTCAAATGTGTGGTTGTGTAACCTGCCAAAAAGATTCACCAAAGGTAAGGGACCAAAAGTGTTGCTTTTCCTAACAGAGGGACTAATTAAATCTTTTATTTTCCCATAGTTGAGGGACCAAAAATGTTGCTTTTCCTTCAAAAACAAACATGAAAGCTTGAGAAAGTTTGAGGTGGAAGTGAAATAGTAAAGATTACCACTGATCTGGATAGACGTGAACAGAGGCGAAATCCACAGTTGCAGGCTGCGAGTTGCGAATGAAGTCTAACCCAAGATCGGAAGTCCAAAATTCAGGATTAAAGCCCAACTTTTTTGGACTTTTTGGGCCATAAAATCCTTCAAGTCCCACAGTAAGCAAATGATTCCTGTCAATTGATTTCACAAAAGATGACATTTCTTCTATCCAGTCCTGCAATTCTATGACCTCCCATTAATCGACAAATTCCATGCATTTATCTTTCAAAGAAAAAAGAGATCACCAACAATTACTCTATTTTCTTTCCCAGTATTTTCCATGATCCGAAGTGTTTATCGTCAAATGAGTTAGTTATTAAATGTGCATGATGCCAAAAAATTGTGAAATTATGTTATGGAGTGAAAAGACCAGTTGCAAGGTATTGGACTTGTCCCCCATCGGCTGTATGGGCAAAAAAATGAGCGGTTTATAGACCAAATGGGCTCTTTTGGGATGAGTTTTCCTGTTTCTTTGTTCTGTAACATGTAGTCTTGTATCTGAAATCTCATCTGGTTGTAAAGAGTATGGGGGAAGAAAAAAACTTACTTGGAGGGTATTACCAGAAGGGTCTGACATGCACCGAGGTTCATTTATCAATTCCCAGCCAAAGATTGTGGGGTCATCCCTGTACTCAATGCCCGTAACTGTGTTCTTCCTTGTTAGCACCGTCTGCAACAGAGAAAAGGAATTTTGAGGGCTTGAAGGTCAAATATATGGGAAGAGAATTATAGGGCATAAAGGGATGGTTGTGTATTATCACAACATAAAGTCTGATTCATATTCATGTGTTTACCTGTTGTATAAAAAAGAAAATCAAGGCCAGTTATAGAGTAATACTTTTCCTTAGTTGGAATAACAAATGCCAGATGCAAACATATGATACAAAATACAATGTAAAAAAACTGTGATCATGTAAGTTGAAGAGTGTCACACGTGAGTTATGTATGAATGAATAAAATTCTTGATAAGTACTGGTCAATCTTAACTTATGGTAAAAAACAATGCAATGCTCTAAAAATTGAGCCCGGTTCTTTTGACACCAAGGTAGGATGTCATATTATGACACCGTCCATTTGAGCACCTACGGTGCTCCATTGGACCCCAAAGAAGTTCCTACCTGCTGCCCCCAAAACCCCTATGCCCGCCTCTCCCCCACTATCCCAGCCATGAGCCGCACTTCCTCTATTTTTTTATTTTGCTGAAGCGGGCAGAGGAATTGGGTGGTAGGAATACCTTTGGGAACCAAAGAAAGAACTTTGGTGCTAAAAATAATAATTTGTGGGGAGTTACGGGCCCGGTGTCATAGTATGACATGCAAACTTGGACGCAAAAGACCCTAGGTTCTAAAATTTTTAGTCAAATAGTGTGGATCAATTTCTTTCTAAGATTGATTTAAATGTCTAGAAATGATTCTCTACGTAGATAGATTATGATTTTGAATAGGGTAAGGATTCTTAAGGAACTCGTACAAAAACAAAAAAAAACATTATTATATGCTAATCAAATATGAATTTTATAAGCAAATTTGGCGCTTCCTCGTTATGCTGGACACAACACTTTAAGAAACCAATTACGTACGATGAAAAGTTTGAAAGAAATGAGTGATTACCTTGACATAGTTCTTGAAATAAAGGCGAATACTTGGATCGTAGAAGAACGAGTCATTAGAATGACTTAAAGCAACGCCCTCCTCCCACGCCCACTTCACATACTGATTTTTCCCACCATACGCTTGCAAATTATTCACCAAACTTAGTAACAGCCTTATCCCATTTCTCCTAGCTTCTGCAACTACATGGTCTAGCCCCTGCCAAAGGGAGAAAGAAGAGTATGAACAATGGCCTTGTTTGGGAACTAACATTTTCAATTAGTTTTAGTGTCTTGGATAATCTTTTAATAATGCAAATTAACTCTGAAAATGCTAAAGCTAAACGTTGATGTTAGATAGCCTTTTCAGAAAGCTAAAGCTAAATGTTAAAGTTGTTGCCAAACGGGCACAATGTCTACTAACGTGAAAAAGCATTCCCATTTTGGTTATAATGCAATGACAGCCTTAAGAAGATTGACATCAGCTGAGTCTTGATTGGAAAAATAATGAATAAGAAATTTTTGAGAATATGGTAAGATCATTAATGTGAAAGGCGTGTTGAATACATTAGTCATCACCATTATTGTCGTAAAGGCCGGCTTGGCAAATGTTTTTCGGGTGAAATGGCTCAACCTAATTTTCCAAAATGAAAATCAATCGGTATAATCCATTTGAACCAAATAAGTTACTCAAAACCTACGGAGTACTTATTTTGATGTTGATATGTGTAACAAGCCGACAAAAAAATGGTTGCCAAACCAAATTTATAGTGTCATTATACTAATACCAATCAACCCCCGTTTGGCATTGTTTGGCTTCAACGTTTTCAAATTTAATCTTCACCATTAAAAAGTTATCCAAATCGCTAACGTGGATACCTAACAAAGCATCAATGAAGGGAGAGAGGGAGAGACTGAGTAAATATGCTTACTCTAAACACTCGTTCATCAAATCTCCCGGGAGAAATCTGCAGAGCATTGTAATCTCCATCATTGAAGGCCCAAGCTCTGCACACAGTGAGGCCCATCTTAGCACCAGCTTGCAAGATAGATCTAACCCTTGGCCTTCTATTCGCATCCACAGCATGATCCATTAACCAATAAGAGTTCCATCCATTCACATAGAACACTTGACCGTCCGTGAAGAACCGGGTACCATTCCTCTCCACAAAGCTCAAATTTGTTTGTCCATGGAAATTCATCCAAAGATCTCCAAAGGACAGATACATAAAAACAGCGCATGATGCAAATCCAATAATTGGATACAACATACCATTTCCTCTCACCAGTTTGCTTCTAGGAGATTTGACCACCATTTTTACCAGAAAAAAAAACAAAATCTGTAAAAAAATAACTACCCTTTTCTGCTCCACAGATCAAGAAACTACAGAAACCGATGATGATGGAATACCAAGAATGAATCTTTTGTGGGTTCCAAATATTTTGGAGTGTCAGATGCTAAAGACATCAACTTGGCAACACAATCTGCATACCCACAGGTGGCCAAAATAAGGTGAAATCTTGGAATGAGGAAGAAGTTGGGGTCGTTAGTGGTGTGGTGGAGCGTTGATTTTCCTACATGGATCTGGAATCTCGTTTGCTTCCGGTTCCTCTCGATTTCATTTTACTTTCCCTTTTTGAGGCTTCTTTTTTCTTTGTAGTTGCCGGCTATCAGTCTATCACCAACATTCGTATTAGTACCATGCTACACTTACATCAAAAAATATACCTCATTTGTACACCACAGGTTTGCACAAATATTTCGATGGTTTACACCGACACAAGTGTTGGTACGTTAATAAAAATTCACACGGACACAAATGTTGGTGCATTTAACAAAAATTAGTTTTACACCAACACAAAGTGTTGGTGCAAAACTGCGGGGTATAAATTGAGGTACAAAACTTGGGGTACATATAGCATAATCCTTCGTATTAATGGCTGTTTCACGCAAAGTAGAAAAGTAGGTTGAGCGTGTTTGATTGAGGAGCAAAACACATTATTTTGATACTCCCAAAATTATTTTATGTTTTTCTTGGTCAAACATTTTTAATTTGGATCATAAAATATTAAAATATGTATTGAATTATGATATAAATTTAATAATAATAAATTTATTTTGAAATGAAGTTTAAAAATGACATATTTTTACAATATAAAATTATAAATAAATAAAGATATTAAAAATTAAAATAATACATTTTAGACCGTAAAAAATCAAACAAAAAAAATAGTTTTAAGACAGAAAGAGTATAATATTTATTTTATCTTTGGTAAAATTGATGAAAAGGAGAATTTAGATATCTACAATATTCAAGGGATATCAATATCAGGATTCAATATTTCTATCACTGCCGACTAACGGCTGTCGTCATTAGTTACTATTCTCACCTTCACATATCATTAAAAGTCATTAGTTCATATCTCATTTTAATACTTTTGTTTCAAATTCAGAATTCACATCATTTCTCCAAAATTTTGTATTTCATATGATATTATTCCTTCAAACTCGATATTCCTTCAAATTTTGATGTATTTCACATCATTTCTCCAAAATTTTGTATTTCATAAAAAGAAGTTTTTATATTTTCAATTAACTTGTTATTTCAAATTATTTTTTAATGATGTAGACTAATTTTTTAAATATTTAAAAATTAAATGTTATCGTTAGATAATGCAAAAACACTAAAACAAAACATTAAAGCAGTTGCCAAAGAGCACTTAGTTTCCAATTGTTTTTACATAAAACATTATATGGTCCAAAATATTCCTTTCTTCTAAATAAATTCTAGTAACTATTTACATTAATGACTTTGAAGCATTTTTCTTAGTAAAATTTGTTGTATTTAAGACTTAAAGTGGGTTGTTTTCTCTAAATAGGAGCAACTAAGTTTTTTCCAATTAATAGGACTTCTTTCCGGAGGCTGTTCCATTTTTACCCCTGAATTAGAACTCCTGTTTTTTTTAATCTTAGTATGGCGGTTTCATTTATGGTTTTCTTTACTTTATTAGGATTTAATGAATCATTTATTACTCCTAAACTTTAGGGAATGAAAGAGTTCCATTATCTTCTGATTCTTTCCAAGTTCATCGACCCATCTTCCCCTGTTTTTATCCTTTTTATTTAGAAATTTTGTTTTTACTTTAATATGCCAATTTCAATTATGGTGTACTTTTATCTTTAATTTAATTTGTATGAAAACTGAAGTAAAATTTTAAAAAATAAAATTATACATCTAAAAAAAATCGAAAGTTCTAAAAATAAAAGGTGACCACAATAACTTAGTACATACGGAGTATAAATAATTTGATATAATTAACTTCTAGTAAGTTCTTGTTGGTCTCCATTACGGAGTATATTTTAACTTAAATACTTTATTCGTCTTAAAATTAATTTCTCATTTGACTTTTCATAGTCTTTAATGCAACACATTAATCGTTAATATTTTTATTTATATATAAATATATATTAAAAAAATAAAAACTATTTAAAACTATTTTTCAAAATGAATATATTGATTTTAAATTTATATGAGAAATCAATGTAATTTTTCCAATATATACGATCGAAATTCAAAAAAATTGGCTAAGAAAGTCAAATTGGGAAGTCAATTTTAGAACAGAGAGAGTAACATTTCTTATTTCATTGTCCTTCAATCAACTATTGTAGATATTATACACCACATATAGTGTGAGTATTACAATTTGTCCTTATTTTAATCATAATAGTTACACTAACTTGTTTCTTTAAATTTCAAGTTATTGACGATGATGGGAGATCCTTTGTAGTTAATTTTAGAGATAGAACATGTACTTGCAATATTCCCAAATAAGGCATACATATATTCTTGATATACTTCTATAATCACTTCTATATTCTTAGCATAATGTCTTTGT
>OOIL02003469.1:136515-191816 GCA_900332095.2 Cuscuta campestris
TTACGCAGCCCCATAAACCCAAAAACTTCACCTTTGACAACCCCAACCCATTAAAAATGGCATATATCACCACTGTATATATGCGCAGCCCCAACCCCCCAAATATCAAATCAGCTTTTCTCAGTGCCGAATCAAAACACAAATGCATAAATAGAGGACTTACAGTTCCACATTTACACTATGTTTGGTTCAAAGAATTTGAAAGGGAAAAGAAAAGAAAATGAAGTGGAAAACATTTTTTCTTGTTTGGTTAGAAGGGAAAAGAAACGAAAATTGGAAGAAAAAGAAAATGAGAAGGTAAAATGTACCAAGTGGAGGGAAAACCAAATTCCTCCCATTTTGGTGAGTAAAATGAGAGAAAACCATTTTCTTTTCTTTTCCTTCCAAATTCCTTGAACCAAACATAGTGTAAAGGTTCCCTAGCATATTTTTGGACTATTTTGGTCTGTTCAACAAACTCACGATCTTCACCGTCTTCCATTCTCGACGCCATTAAAATTGAATGACTCCACACACTGAATTTGGGGACAGGTATGCACAGGACGCAGAAAAAAAATCAAATATTTAGAACCCTAATCATTTCCTTTCTAATGACCTCTGCCGTTTGAAATCTAAATGATTGAATTCTTGCCTTTTGGATCTATTGGTTTCTCCATAATTTTCGCCGCATTTTTTTGTTTTTCCCACCAGAGATAATGCCTAGAAATTAGAGGGGCTTTTTGTCATTTTAAATGCTCAAACGTGTGAGGCAATAGGACTAGTCCTATTTTGGGAAAACCACCATGTTTTGGTCCTATTCTTGTAATTTACTCTTTTTCTTAATCAAATTGCAATTAAAGTGAAAAAATTAATTTGATCTAAATGAAGTATATTGATGTAAAATTAGAAAAAGTATAATACTCTGCGTATAAATTTTTAAAACGAGTTTTACTAAAAAATAGGCATTAAGATTAACTTTTATTATTATTAATTTAATTTTACTTATAACAGACATTAACATCTATCAATGAGGATCATTTGATGTTCAATTTTTTATTTAATTTATGTAAAAATTTGGGTGAATTTTGAAAAAATTAAAAATTTATGTTATAAAAACTATATACTCCCTAAAAAATAAACAGAAAACAAAAATATACTCTTTATTCTTTATCATATGAGTCAAAAAAAACAAGCAAAGAAAGAATATTATTTCGTGTTATTTTCGAGTAAAATGCTTATACTCCCTCCGTCCCCAATTTGATTACAAATTGTAGGTTACGGAGTAAAATTTTCTACTTTTTGAAATTATTTTATTTACAAATTGGTATATCAATAAGATATAAAAATTACATATTAAAAAACTACGTCAAAAGTTCTACAAAACAAAAGATGACAAGAATATTTTATTTTATCAAATACTTAATGAAATCGCGTAAACAAACAAAAGTTATCGAGAGGAGAGAGAAAAAATTGTAATCTATCTAGGGACGGAGGGAGTAATATATATTTTTTTAAAAGTGTTAGTCGAGTTCTTAAATTATTTTAAATACTTACAAGATCCATATATTTTTGAAAAGACTTCACAAATTCCTTAATTATTTTTGAGTAAATTATATAATTGGTCCTTTATAACAGGAGGGTTTTCATATTTAGTCCTCTATTATCAAATATTACCCAAGTGGTCCTTCTTTTATAGGTACCTTTCCACAAATAGTCCTTTTTTTGATCTTCTATCATGTTTGTGTTAATTTGAAGGCTAAAAGTATAATTTCACAATGATAATATATCTTTTTTGTCATACACAATTCCAAAGGTTGTTCCGTTTGCGTCGTTTGTAAATTACAGTCGCTTTTTACGACAATTATAGTCTACAAATGTGATCTTTCGTCAAAATCCTAGCCCACAATCATAGTCATTATTTTTGTGTTATCCGCTTAACCAATATCAGAACACGTCATTAGACATAATGTTGATGTCAAATTATACTTTTAGCCCTCAAATTAACACAAACATGATAGAAGATCAAAAAAAGGACTATTTGTGGAAAGGTGCCCATAAAAGAAGGATCACTTGGGTAATATTTGATAATAGAGGACTAAATAGAGAAACCCTCTGTTATAAAGGACCAATTATTTGTTTTTTTACTCACTTATTTTTTTTTCTTCTTAGTTAATGATAATAAATAAAGCGAATTATAATATCGAATTGTAGAATTTAATGGGCGATATACCATAAATATGTGATATCCGAAATTCATATATATACAAAACAAAAACAACATGTAAAGGTATAATTTTAAGGGGAATTTACTTAAATAGCACTAAAACATAATGATTTTCTCTAAATAGTATCACATGTGTTTTTTCCAATGCAGCACTTTTAGTCATTATCCATTAGTCATTATTCAAGTAAATATTTGTCATCACTGGTCATTATGAACATTCTTAAGTGCTATTTAAGGAATAAAACAATTTAAGTGTTATTTAGGGAAATGACTTAAGTTTTAGTATTATTTAGAGCAAATCTTTCTAATTTTAAATCTAAATCTTTTGGAAAACATGAGGGTATACAATATTTTTTGTTTTGTTGCAAGGGTTACCGGTATCATCAAAAACTAATACTTTCAATCTTTTCTTTGTTTTCACTCTTGAAACTGAAACATAAAGAATTGTCTTCTTTGAAACCTCAATGGTAATCAAGGATCAGACGGTACCAAATTAATCCGGGGTATGTAAACTTGCTCCATTAATCTTCAATCCATTATAACAACATGAAATAAGAGCATCAATGGTGTCCTTTAAAAGCAACAAAAAGGTAATACATATTAGTGATATTACATAGGTTCTGCACCTTGAACTGTTTATACTTGGAGCTCGAAAAATCTCAAGCTCTTTTCTCAATTTGTTCTTTGTTTTTATCTTCTCATTTCGTCCAAATGTTCCAACCAAGTTAAAGATGCAGTAGATGAATTACATATATATGCACTGATTGTATGTATATATATATCCTTTATATTAATCTCGGAACCCTGAGAATTCGTTCAAAGCAATGAATATAATTACCAAATAAGAACCCTAAGAATTTGTGAAAAATCAGAATAATAAAAAAATTAACACTTGAGGCCAAGGATTAAATTGAATGAAGGAAAGAATACTTGATATATGGAAAGAATAATGATAAACCGGAAATAGGGTTCTAATTGCGAGCAATTGGCTATTACCGATTCGAATTGAGAAAGGAAACTTGCGATCGTTGGTGAAGGAAAGATGATGTTGCGGTTTTTTCAGCTAATTTTGGTCGACATTCAAAAGGAAAGGAGATGGCGAAGGGCTGAGGAAATCGCAGATTTCTCGCAATGAGGATGGAAAGGCCTTTTGCTGAAATTGGGACGATGAAGAAGGGCGAAATTCCTTTTCTTCTTCCGCTTGGAAAACGCACGGGAGAATGACGCGTGGATGCTGATTTGTCAATAAAATAAACTCATTAAGTACACGTGTCATCATCTAATTTAATCAACTCTCAAATATTATATTAAAGGATTAGTGCATTAGTTATCCCTTATGTAGCTTTTTTCAGACCAAATCTCCAGAAATTGTCATAAGAATTGACGTTATAACATAAATTTTTGAACAGCTTGTACATTTTGCTCAAACAATTTCGAAACAATTGATCTAGCTAGGAAGTATATGAACCTCGTAGAAATTAAGAATAATTCAGAGACCTATAGAGCAATTTCAAAATTATAAAAATTATATAAAGATCTAGTAAGCATTTAAAATAATTCAAAAAATTAAAAGAAAAAATTCAAAAAAATATAGGAAGCCCCATATTTTTTTAAATAGATACGGAGTATAAGATTAAACAAAAAACCATTGCTTAGTCCAATAGGTTAGTAGTTTGATGTTTAATCATTTTCCGAACTCAAGTCTAAGTATCCAATCAAGGAGTCTTGAACGGATTATTTCATTTTCGTCTAACTAGTTTTTACATTGTGAAATAGGCAAATCTATTGGGAAATAGAAGAAAGAAACCATCCTGAAAGGTCAGCCACGAGCCCGAACCTACGGGCAATGCCAATGTTGGCGCACCGCACCTTCCGCTAGGAAGTAAAAGAATGTCCGTAATGTTGTGCCAATAAGATAAGAGATTTTTTCCTTATATACGCCTTGCCCTTGATCCTAACCCTCGGATCGACCGAATGAGAATATTACAATATCAAATGCACTTACCACAAGCAACAATTTACACAAGACATACACAAACAAATCTTAATCACCACTTGAATCACATTTGATAATGGTAAACACAATTCAAGGCCGGCCCCGAAAAATGAAAAAATAAAATTGGCTCGGTCCAAAATTTACATTTTATGCCCTATTTTATATTTTTAGAATATTTTTTCTTTAAAATTATTAACAAATTTAAAAATATAATGCCCTAAATTTTAAAGTGTCCTGTGCGGTTGGCCACTTTGCACACTCTCGTGGCCTCCTATGCACAATTGGAATCAAGTGTTTAAACTCCATACCAGTAATTACCACATTCAAACAAAACAAAGAGTCCAATTCAATTCCATTGGCAATTTCAACAGCACAAAAGAAGGGATTATGAACTCACAATTCACAAACATATAGAGTACCTACATTAACCTAAGTTCACCTCGACAAATCATCAAACACTTTCAGGGCAACTCCCGTTTAGACAATCTCGGAGAAGATCTCTTCTGGCTTGGGGAAGCCGGTCCAGTTTCCTTAGCCGATTTGATTCCTTTCTTCAGCCTCTTCAATCCCTGAGGCTTCTCCTTGGCCACAACCACCGCCTCCACCGCCACTTTCTCGGCCTTTTGGCCTCTGGTCTGCACTCCCACTTTCTCTTTTGCCTCGGCTTCCTGGGCTACCCGGTCAAAGTCATCCCCTAATTTCCTGGCCGGGAAGCTTCCATCTTCTGCCTCGTCAATGAACCGGCGCTTTCGCTTGGTGGCAATCGGAGCAGGCGGAGGTGAAGGGG
Organism: Cuscuta campestris; assembly: GCA_900332095.2. Lineage (NCBI taxonomy): Eukaryota > Viridiplantae > Streptophyta > Magnoliopsida > Solanales > Convolvulaceae > Cuscuta > Cuscuta campestris. Next base: position 141,502 of record OOIL02003469.1, read on the forward strand.
TGCGGAAGACAGGGGAGGAGGATTTCTTGCGGATTTTCCGGTCCTGCCTCTCTTCCTCCGCCCGTATCTTGTTCAAATTGCCTTCGATCTTGCCCTGGAGGCGGTGGCGCGTGAGGCTCAGGCCGCCCATGGACCAGTGGGCCTCCTCGGCCCAGGACATCAGGGGATCGGAGACGGGGACCGGCGGGTCGACTCTGTGGTCGTTGAACTTCACGTCCTCGTAGATCCGCGGCCTGGGGAGGCTCTTGCCGTAGAATCTGCCCGGACCTAACGCTATGACCATGTCGTTGAACGGCGGATCCGGGCCGGCGGGATCCAATTCGTAAAGAAGAAAAGAGAAACGGCTGATCGGCGGGATCCGATTCGTAAAGAAGAAAAGAAATAAGCGCCGGCGAAAACAACACTGGTGGTATGGAAAATCGTGAAAGCGCTATATATTGGTATGAGATCTGATCGATCTCTTTAAGGATTGGAGGGAAAACATGGCGGGAAATAGTGCCGCCATAAACGTCCCGCGTATATTTTGAGGCAAAGTGACATTCGAAACTGGAAAGCGCCTAACAAGGGTAAAACCCATTTTATATTGCTTCTTTTGAATATCGGACATATTTAAAGAAAGAAAAAAATATTATTGAATTTAAGGCGATGAATGAGGTGATAAAGTGGAAATAATTGATTTATTTTAAGGATAATTTAAATATTTTACTTTAAAAGTTTACTATATTAAGAATTAAACAACTTATTTTGGAACAAAAAAAAATGAAAAATAAACAATTTAAAGTGTGACAAACAATTTAAAGTGTGACTGATGGATATAATCCACTAACACCAACCCCGGTATACTGACTGGGTGGATGTGCAGGTCAGACATGTGAGATCGTGACTTTATTCGCAGAGAAGGTTGGAAGACCACCCGGGTGGATGACCTGAAGACTGCCCGGGGTGGATGGTTGGAAGACCACCCGGGGTGGATGACCTGAAGACTGCCCAGGGTGGATGGCTGGAAGACCACCCAGGTGGATGACCTGAAGCCTACCCGGGGTGGATGACCTAAAGCCTACCCGGGGTGGATGACCTGAAGCCTACCCGGGTGGATGACTTGAAGACTGACCGGCCGGAAGAACAGTAACGTCGGGACGTGCTTGACATGCTTGTTTTTATTATAAATACCCCTAAAAGCCTCATTTGTGAGGCATGCTTTTATGAACCTACACGGCTTGTACTTTGTAATAGTCCTAGTATTATTAATAACAACCCGGGTTATAGGTGTTTCCACCTACAGCCCTTCCGATTACTTTTACCTAGTATTTGCGTGGTAATTTACACTATCAAATTGGCGCCATCCGTGGGACCTCTTTACAAAAAGAAGCCATGACGAACAACAATATGGAATTCATCATTTCCCAAGCTTCCACCCCAGCGGAGTGTGTTACCCTGATCTCGGGAGGAATCACATCATTACCTTCTCTTTTCTCCCCCATGATCACCACCTTCACTACTCAAACAACACCGAACCAGGCCCTCCAAAACTTTGGACAATTTATGCCCATTTTCCAACAACCCGGGGGATTTACTCTTTTCATCCCTGGGATGTATCCCCATGCTTTGGCTCAAAATACATCTCTTCCTAACACGTTGGGGCATCTCCCGTCGTTTCAACCGGCCAGTACCACCCGGCCAGTCATCCTGACAAAACCACCAGGGGAGCTGGAAAGGGCAGGCCCTTCTCGGTCTAGGATGAGCAGATCCCACAAGCTCCACACTCAGGTCACACCCGACGGGGGCGTGCGCTCTGTGCGCAGCAGGGATGAAGACTCGGATATTCCCAAGGGCCAGAAAAAGCTGCAGGGCAAAGCCGTCCAGTCGGAAGGTTCACGACGGTCAGCGTTCCAGAGGCTGGGACATGAGGGGCGGAACCAGAACCGACAGGCCAAGGAGCGGTTGGGGGTGAAGGTTCCCAAGCCAGGCAAATTCTACAGACTAGAAGGTGGTAGGCGACCCGGTCAGACCGGGCGCTTTGACCCTTGCCTCCGTAATGAGCACCAACACAGCAGGGTGCCTAGAGCGGAGGACCAGGCAAAAAGCCAGCCCAGAGTGGCGATGCGCACGCATGCTAAACCACCCAACAACCAGGTGGACAGAGCAGAAGAACGTTTGGAGAGGCTCTTGAAGAGAGTTCGTAGGGAGAGAAAGAAGAAAGTAGTGTTGAACAACCGTTTTATCATCCGCTAAGACCGGATATGTACCATGCCAATGTCCAATAAAGTGATACTTTTTCAGAAAACATGGTATGACCGGTCAGGGAAGGTTGCAGACCCATCTGCCCGGTCAGTGTTCAATCGAATTGAACATCACAAAACCACCCGGGTAGAACACCATACTTTTTCAGAAAAGATGGTAAGATTGGTCGGGGAAGGTTGCAGACCCATCTGCCCGGTCAGTGTTCAATCGAATTGAACTCAAAAAAAAAAGATAAACGTATGTGACACAGGCCCGGCCTGGTACGCTGGTCTCACACCAGTCTTGCACATATTAAAAAAAAACTGCGACCCAGTCGAACTGAACTGGTACACTGGTCTCACACCGGTCTTGTGCAGTATAAATAAAAAAAATAAAGAAAATATGTGACCCAGTCAAACTGGTACACTGGTCTCACACCAGTATTGCACATATTTTCCAACAAGCCTAAGCCCAATCGAATTGGGTACACCGGTTGCACATCGGTTTCAGCAAAAAAAAAAAGAGCCCGGTCGGACTGGGAACATCGGGCCTACCCCGATCTTCGATATCTTTCCTTGAACAATTTTTCACCTGGACAAGGTCATGGTGAACCAACCTACCCAAGATAAATAAAAAAAGAAAACTGCCCACCCGATCAAGACTCAGACTCGGGTGAGTGACAGGGTCACTATGGATTCACTTAACTTGGCTCGGAGGACTTTTTCAAGAATATGTTCTCCCGTTGGCATGGCCGAGGCCATAAAAGGAAAGAATTGATTGCGTTGCTCACTCGGAGGACTAGAGCTCTTGTTCACCCAGGTGAAAGGAGAAATGACTCACATGCTCTATCAAAACCCACCCGGGTGGATTATTTTCTACTCGAGTAGAAAGAATAGTGAGACGCATTAGACCGGGTAGATACAGCTCGGTTGTGACCAAAGAGATTGAGAGTTCGAACGACCGGGTCAAAATCCCGCACCCGGTTGCTCAAGATCCTATACAGGCATGGTATTGACCGGTCCCAAATCCAAAGATCCCAATATCACCAATCAGTTGCTAGGACACTTGGAAGAACCGGATGCCAACCTCCCGGTCAGAAAGTGCCTGGACAACGAACTTCTATGGATTCTACGCAGCCCAAGTAGTGGCGTGAATAGCCCGGTCGGAGCGCTCCCTCTCCAGGAAGAGGAAACGACGCAATGACTAGGCGGCGGCGTACCAAATTTCCGGAAAAACTTTCGCGCCAACCATACCCGAGGATTCAAAAAATTCAAAATTATTCAGACACTTGATTCCCGCCCTTGATGGTGCCCACAAAGACGAGAATCGGAGGACTCCTTGATGGATATAATCCACTAACACCAACCCCGGTATACTGACCTGGTGGATGTGCAGGTCAGACATGTGAGATCGTGACTTCATTCGCAGAGAAGGCTGGAAGACCACCCGGGTGGATGACCTGAAGACTGCCCGGGGTGGATGGCTGGAAGACCACCCGGGGTGGATGACCTGAAGACTGCCCAGGGTGGATGGCTGGAAGACCACCCGGGGTGGATGACCTGAAGACTGCCCAGGGTGGATGGCTGGAAGACCACCCAGGTGGATGACCTGAAGCCTACCCGGGGTGGATGACCTGAAGCCTACCCGAGGTGGATGACCTGAAGCCTACCCGGGTGGATGACTTGAAGACTGACCGGCCGGAAGAATAGTAACGTCGGGACGTGCTTGACATGCTTGTTTTTATTATAAATACCCCTAAAAGTCTCATTTGTGAGGCATGCTTTTATGAACCTACACGGCTTGTACTTTGTAATAGTCCTAGTATTATTAATAACAAACCGGGTTACAGATGTTTCCACCTACAGCCCTTCCGATTACTTTTACTTAGTATTTGCGTGGTAATTTACACTATCAGTGACGAATGGAATATTTTTTATCAAACTAATGCTTGAATGACTAGAACCATGACTCTCCATTCAAATTGATGATGCAGGATGTTGCTACTAATTCAAGCATTAGTTTGATGATAGATGACCCTCCATTCAAATTGATTTTGCATATTCTAATATTTATGGCTAAATAAATATTTAAATTTTAAAAAATTAAAGTATTTAGTTTTTTATTTGTTATGCACACGAAGTGTTTAAGAAAATGGCTAAAAGACCAGCCATCTCTCTTTGAGTTGTGTGATAGAGCCTGGGTAATATAGTAATATGGATCAGGTCTTCTTTTACTTTTTATGTGGTTATTTAGTAATTTCTTTAGTCCTAAACTCCAAATTTAAAGTTTGTATTTTGACTTTGTATAGGGTTTAAAAGAATAAAATTATATAATTGAAAGTAATGTAGATGAAAGAAATAAAATGTGACAAGCCAAAAAAACTTTCCAAACATAGAAAGAAGAAAATTAATTTGAGACAATCCAAAAAAATTAAAGGAGATTGTTTTGGGACGATGGACTAATAAATTGGTCATATTTTATTTTTCGTGTGTCATTTCTTTTTCAAAAGTCGCAAAATTCTCTTGCTCATAGTACTTAAATTTCTTTAATGTCTTCATTAGAGTATGTGTTTCTTAATTTAGGTCTGCATTCTGGTCTCTAATCAAGACCACACATTCAATATGCATATTAGATTTATCTTTACGAGATTTATTTAGAGCTATTTTATTGGATATCAAATATCTTCAATTTTTTCCAAAGGCCCAACAATAATTTTATTTAATCAATTTTTTTTAATTGAATAATTATTCAATAATACTTATAGGGTGTGCTTTAGGGCGTTACACGTTTTCTCATTGTGTTTATATGTTTTTTTCCCGAAAAAAATTAAAATACTCCATACAAAAATTTATAAAAGAATGTGTCTTGTTACTAAAAAAAATAAAATATAAAATTGCATAAAATAAAAATTAAAAAAAACATTACAATATAAAATTATATAAGTAGACATAATTGGAAATTGAATTCTTTTAACAGTTCGGGAGTATTGATCTTTTACTACAAAATAATTGTAACTAATTTTTTTCAAAAAATAATTATTGTTGATTACACGTGTTTGATTTTCTATTAGATGAATGAAGTTGAGAATCTCGAGAGTAAATTTGAGAATTCAAAAACCTATTTTCATACTTTTTCCTATTTTCTATCTATCCCAATGGTAAAGTTTATAGAAAAGCGTCTTCAGACTCTGTTCAGACTATCATTGGAGATGCACTTAGTGATACTCTATTCACATGGTAAAACTTTAACCACGTTCTTTATTCATTTTTGTTACCCATTTAAAAAAATAATACTCGGTATGTTCTTCTCACATATGGTTTTGTAGAATTTTTGATATAGTTTTTAAACGAGTAAATTCTATAATTTGTCCTTTATAACAGGGGGTTTCCCTATTTAGTCATCTATTATCAAATATTACCCTAGTGGTCCTTCTTTTATGGGTACCTTTCCACAAATAGTCATTTTTTTGATCTTTTATCATGTTGGTGTTAATTTGAGAGCTAAAAGTGTAATTTCACAATGATAATATATCTTTTTTGTCATACACAATTCCAAAGGTTGTTCCGTTTGCGTCGTTCGTGAATTACAGTCGCTTTTTACGACAACTATAGTCTACAAATGTGATCTTTTGTCAGAATCCTAGCCCACAATCATAGTCATTATTTTTGTGTTATCCGCTTAACCAATATCAGAACACGTCACTAGACATAATGTTGACGTCAAATTATACTTTTAGCCTTTAAATTAACACCAACACGGCAGAAGATCAAAAAAAAGGACCATTTGTGGAAAGGTACTCTTAAAAAAAGGACTACGGGGGTAATATTTGATAATAGAGGACTAAATATGGAAACCCCCCTGTTATAAAGGACCAATTATGGAATTTACTCTTTTTAAATATATAAATATTAATATTTAATTCCTTATTAATTTTCAATTAAATTGGATTGAAAATAAAACAACTATTTTTGGGACTGAGAGAGTTAAAAAATGTGAGTAGCTACTCCGTATTACTCCCTTCATATTAAAACGTTCTTCCTGATTTTGTTTACGAGATTGACCGACTTTATTTTTTCAATTTAATTTATTTGATTGCAGGTGTAACTAAAAAATAAAATTTATATATTTAAAAAACTACTTCAAAAGTTTTACAAAATAAGAGGTGAAAAAATTAAAATATTTTATCAAATAACTAACGAAAACAGATAAAAAATAATTAAAATTTGATAACAACAACAACAACAACCCAGTTAAATTCCACAAGAGCAGGGTCTGGGGAGGGTGTGTGTACGCAGACTTTACCCCTACTCGAAAGTAGAGAGGCTGTTTCAAAAGAGACCCCCAGCTCAACGTCGAAAGTTGCATTGCTTGACTAACTGCTACTTCATTAGTTAAAGAAGCGCAGACAGTTTAGAAATCCATTTTGATTTATTCCATCACACCCCCAAAGCAAAAAAAATGGTGAAATTTGATAATGAGTAGTTAAAAAAGAGTCCTTATCAATACCTCTCCCATCTCGGTCTGGATTTCGTCTGAGTTCTTTAACAAATTCATCAATCAATTCAATCTCCGTATTTTCTCCACTCCTAAATAATTTAATTCAGCTGTTTAGGGTTCTCCGATCGAAATCAAATTCCAGAAGAATGGAGGTATCGGAACCTGAAGGGTTGGCCTCTCAACTCCCAGACGCTTCCGCCGTTAACGAGTTCATGCACAACGAGGTATCGCCTTTTTGTTTCCGTCGAAAATTCAGAATGTTTCTCCAGTATCTTTCAGTTCCTCGAACAATTATTGTTGATCGAAGTGAATTTGGCTCTGATCGCATTAGGATTTGTAGGTTTCTTTATGTTTTTTAGTGTTTGCTTGAATTATTGACGAGGTGCTGTGATTCCCCGTGGTTGATTTGGTGAATTGGCAGCCTTTTTTTAATTTTTTTTTTTGTTTTTTTGGCTTTGGTGCTTGCATGGGAACTATATGTCGGCCTTACTTCAATGGCACTTGATTATTAAGTCACTAGCATTCTAGGCACTCGCAAGCTTGATTTTTTGTGAAAGTTTTAAGCAATTTGGAAGTGATACACTGAGTTGATATGACGCTGTTCGTGTTTTCTTGTTTGTGATTATACTTTTTGCATGGAAATACTAGTTTTTTGCTCTCTAGTTTGCTGGTCAGCGTTGGCCTTTGTATGCACATTCCTGTTTTGTTTGGTTAATTTAGCTTCAGTTTCTTCAAACAGGAATTAACTAAGGGTGTGGAGTATCATGCCAGTGCTTCGACATCTGTGCCACTTGCCTCTGATAACAATAATGGTTCTACTTCGAATTTCACTAGCCATGATGATGGGAATGACTGGGATGATGATATGTGCGAGGATGATGTGGACTACTACAACAATGACGACGAGGAGGATGAGTATATGTTTGATGACGACGATGATTTTCATTATCTGAGCATGCAAGCACAGTTTGACAATGTTGAGCTTCCTGCTGGGGTAGAGGCAGCATTTCCTTGGATGGAGGAACCTACACCTACTCCTGCCACCACCACTGCTATCACTTCTTCTAGTCAACCTGCAGGTGGAGGGACCTTTATGAATGTCACATCGCTACCAGTTGGCATACAAACTGAGTGTTCTGCTTCAAGCAGTTCTACCGGACAAAGTTCCTGTGGAAAGTGTGATGAGGATAATGGAGATGGTGTTCAAGCCATAGGAAAATATCTAAAATTTAAACGTTTTGACATTGTTGGTGATTTTTCAGACCACCACTACAGCAATCTGGGATTCCAAGGGCAGCAGGTAGAAATATGTCCCCTTGTTATGCTTATCATCCATATATATCATGATTTTGTTGGTACTATTGATTAGGTTAACATCTGTTCGTATTTTTTGATAGCCACCTAAGGCCTGGTCAAAGAAAGTTCAGGATGAGTGGAAGATGTTGGAGCATGATTTACCTGGTTAGCAACCATCACCTAGTTAGAGTAGAAAAAAAGAAAGTAATAAGTGTATAACACTGATTGGTCTCGAGGGAGAGAAAAAATCCAATGATTACAATGAAAATGTGTTGTCCTCCCAAAATGACTTTTACACTTTGACTTCACATAGTCAAGTGAAAAGGGTATGGTTGAAATATGTTTAGAATTGAGCAAAATGTAGGGCGTCACATATTCTTTTCGTAAAAAAGAAATGAGAAAACTATAGAATTTATTTTGGGAAGGATGAAAAAAGAAAGTATAACGTTTGTTTATTTTGGAACAAAGGGAGTACATTTTGTTAGTATGTTGGAGCTTACAAATAACATTGTTTTTAAACGCTCTCGTACAAAATATTTGACCATTTTGTTTTATTTTAAAACTTTTTATTGTTTGGGCATTGATAAAAGTGTTTGCTTTTGCATAGGTTTTTCCCCAATAGATATGGTTTCTCCATTTAAGTTAGGGATTTCTCATAGCTTGATAGGCTTATTGTTTAGAGAAGCTACGACTTTAGATTCTCTCATAACTTATCTTTCAAGTCATGTCTAGATATGTAATTGCCTTTATGCATATTCTTTGGGGAGATGGGGGGCATGTTGAGAATTAGAAATTGGGTTATTATTTTGAACATCAAATTGAAATTATACTTATAAGTGTTCACCACTTGTGTTGATAAACTGATAAAGTCTAAAATCTACCATCTTTTGTGGTTTAGAAAAAAGTGCATATCTAGAAATGTCTAGATCACCATGTCAGGTTTTTGTTTGTCCTTTCGAGAATAGATAAATGGAATGGACCTATTCTTTATGCTCTAGCTTGAAGCTTATTTTGGTTGCTAGTTGCCTAACTAAAATCACCGCTCTCCATTCTGCAGATACCATATATGTACGAGTCTGTGAAACAAGGATGGATCTTCTCAGAGCAGTCATTGTGGGACCACAAGGAACTCCCTATCATGATGGGCTTTTTGTCTTTGATGCCCTATTCCCTCGCACGTACCCTGATACACCTCCCGTATGCATTTTGTATAAGTTTGCTTGTCCTTTGTCTTATACGGAGTATATTTTACTATTAATCAAATCTCTATTGTTGCAGATGGTCTACTATTATTCGGGTGGATTGAGACTGAATCCCAATCTGTACGAGTGTGGGAAAGTCTGCCTTAGCCTTCTGAACACTTGGACTGGCAAAGGTACTGAGAAGTGGGTGCCTGCACAATCAACCATGCTTCAAGTTCTAGTATCTATACAAGCTTTAATTCTAAATGCAAAGCCATTCTTTAACGAGCCTGGATATGAAACAAGTTATGTTGGTCGGGAGGGAGAGAGAAGATCCAATACTTACAGTGAAAATGCGTTTGTCCTCTCCTTGAAAACAATGATATATACACTTCGAAGGCCTCCAAGGGTATGTATGATTTCTATGCTCAGTAACCTTGTATTTTATTTTTGAAATTTTTATTGATCTCTTTCATTGCCTATAGTCCCATCACTTTCTCTTTGTTTCAATGTAAGGGGTTGAATGCAAATAGCTTTTTTGTCTCCATGCCTGTCTCCCCTAGTTATTCCAATCAACCAAACAATGGAATTTAGATTTTTTTATTTATTCCTCATATATCCTTCTCCAGCAACACTATATAAATCCCATTCATTTATTAACTCTCAGTTCTATTGGTTGCATTTCCCATCTTAATTGATTGTTGATCTCTGTTTCTTTATGGCATTGATTTTTCCTCTTTTTTTTTATTACTCTATTATTTTCAGCACTTTGAGGACTTAGTTGTGGGCTACTTCCAAACCCATGCTCATGACATCCTGTCAGCATGCAAAGCCTACATGGATGGTGCGATGATCGGTTCAGTAACTAAGGGAGAAATCAATGGTGACAAAGTCGATGGACCTGAACGTGCTGGCAGCTCGGAGGATTTCAAGAAAGCAATATCAAGGATGATGAATGGTCTTGTCAATAATTTCATCAAGAATGGTGCTAAGGACTGTGAAAAGTTCAGAATTACCAGCTGATTTAGAGCTTTCTTTGGGTCCTTACGAGGGAGGAATAATTTCTTTATTAGGCCTTCAATAAAAATAATCCTCGCATAAGTAATTTCTTACCATATGTAAAGCCATACTTTTATTGGGGGGGGGGGGGGGGGTTTNTTTTTTAAACTTTCTGTGTAATGCGGTTGGTTAAGGAATAATCCCTTTAAAAAGTTCTTCTGATAGAAACAAACAAACAAATGAAGTAGTGGGACTATGCAACATGATCAATTCATTAACTTTCCCAACCCATATTCCATAATAATGGTGGGAAAAAAAGAATTAGAACTTGGGTTTAGTGTTTGTGAAAGGGCATCGCTCTTTTGGCTAACCAAACCATAAACAAGAGCCCAATTTTACTTCATTCCTGATTCATTCCAAGCTCATGGTAATAGGATCGATTGGAATAGGTTGGCATCTCACGAATGAAAATGGATTAATTAAACACAGAGTCATACATAATACTCATACAAGAAACAGTGTTTAAACAATGTAAGGAAGCTACAAGGGTGAAGAGATGACGATGAAGTAATAAAAGTGCATCTCTTGATTCTCTCCGTATGTACCACATTTCCAAGCTGCTATTCGTATTTCATACTACGCTTTTTATTCATTGTATGTTTCAAGTGATATATAAAAAACCCATTATGATGATACGGAGTCGCGTAATAATTAGACCGTGTTCGGCTCCTGATTTACCAACTCCTCTGTGAACCCCCAGAAGAGTGTCCATTCAGCCTGTCCAGTATGGCATTGAAATCAACAGCCTGACCGCTCTCCTCCAATCTTTGGATTGCAGAAACTACATGATCGCCCCGGTAACCCATACCCACCATTTTCTCAACCAGTTCATTGTAGGGATGGTTGCGCATCAGCTGTGGTGGCGGTGCTACTGGACGAGCCATCACATTGGAGGTGCCAGCAGGCTGCTGAGGATAACCGCCATGTGGGACTCCCCCATCATACATTGCATATCCACTTCCCTGACCAAGTGAGGTGTGGGGCCCGCTTACTACGTAACTGTCCCCAGTTCCACCAAATGCAGGCCTCATATGCTGAGATGGGGCCTGCTGCTGAGCTGGCCTGCCATACCCATAGGGCACTCCCCCCTCGGGGCGGCTAGCAACAGAAAAAGTACTAGGAATCTCTTGCGCAGTAGGGCTCGATTGATAACTGGGATAAATGGGCTGTGATGATGGTGGTCTAGCCGGCTGCTGCTGCTGCTGCTGCTGCATAGGGGGTGGCTGCGGGACCCACTGCTGCTGGTATGAGGGCACCACCTGAGATTGAAGGGTTTGTGGTGGTGGTGGTGGTGGTGGCCTAGTGTACTGCTGAGAGTCAGATGGAAGGTATTGATTTTGATGAGGCAAGAATTGATTTGGAGGAGGTTGAGGCATATAGTACCCTTGAGAGGGAATTGGGGGCGGGGGAGGCTGGACAGGTTGTTGTTGCTGCTGCTGCTGGGGTGGCAGTGCTAGTGCAAGTTGTTTCTCATGAGCTTCAGAAGGATTACTATCACCCCTATTGATGGTATCAGAAGAAACATGGGGTTGTTGTTTGGTTCTCTCTTCATTCTCTTGAGAAGATTCTTTCTGCTGTGCAAGCTGAAGCTTGGCAAGTTCCTTCTGAGCTTCCACAAGTTCTTGTTTATCTCTAAGGATCTGAACTGACCTGTGCACCTGCAAGAAAAACACATTTATTAATATTTGAGCTCAATGGATTACTATTTTTGGCATATACTACGGGGTAAATGCTACTTTGTGCTGCTTAGCAAAGCAATTTTTATGCATAATATGAATATGTAACAAATTATGGACTGCACATACTCCTACATTTAGGTAGAGGTGAACATTAGGATTTCCTTGCATCATTGATGGTGTGTTTGCAGCCAAGAAAGGCCAAGGATAAAAAGTAGATGGGGGAATTTGTAGGGAAAGAAAACTTGAGGGAGAATGATAATACTAACAAAATTGGCTCAAACTCAATAAATAGATCTATTTTAGATGTATGATCAAACTCAAATAAATTACATATTTCAATTAATAAAATACAACAACATCAACTAGCATACTCCGAATTTTGTTGGGATCAATTATATAAATACACAGAACTATAAATATATGTTGAAATTTTCAAAATTCTAAATTCAAATTTTATCCTCCTCCCTGAGGAGTCCTTCGTATTTTTGAGGTAAAACCAAATACTTAATATAACATTTTCCTTGGCTTTAATTCCTTCATCCCCTACCAATCCGTGTTCCAAACAAAGCCTCAAGGAACTCCAGCATATTTTCAAAATTTTAATAAAGGATTCTACAACTCAATAATCATGTCAACAAAAAACAGAGCACTACAAACTGCATTTCAAATCTGTTTCCAAGATGAATTCAAATTCTGTCATAATAATAATAATAATAATAATAATAATACAGAGTATATAGATACATAAATACTCCGTAATCAAATACGGAGTATGCAGTAATGTAACTTGTACCTCTTGGAGATTCTTCTCAATAGACTTGAGCTTGGAGTTTGCTTCAACATTACTGCTCACAAGTTCAGAACGCATTTCCCCGATCGATTTATCAAGATTGTAACAATATAATTCCAACTGAGACAGCCTTGAACTAATTCCTTCAAGAAAACGCATCAGGTTGTCAGCATACTTTTTCATAGTCTTCTCAACAATGGCAGAAACATCTTGATCCATATGAGATTCTTCAGGTGGACTATAAGCAGGAGTAGGAAAAATTGACGATCTAGTCATTCGGTTTTTCTGGAACTCCTGCTAAATACAAATGCCAACATTTGATTAAATAAATCAAAGTGAAGTGGAAAGACAAACATTGAGATACGAAGTATGAAGTACTAAATACCAAAATTCAAATTCATTAGAGGTGCAAGATAAATGGCCAACCTACGGTACACAAAAACATTCGCTGCATTATGAATGATTTGAATCATTCGATATATACTTTAAACGGTTGGAATATTCAGCTCTTTTGGAGTTTTACACCCATAAATAATGCAGAATTGACTTTTCCTTTTATTCTAGGTATACTATCATTAGAAAACTGGCTTGAATCAAGCCACCACAATACTGATAAATAAGCAGATAACTGTCCTTATCCTTCCATGTTTTATTATGGGAAAAAATACTTTTTGCAGTAATATTCTGTAACAAATTACTCCATTAATTAGCAAAATCTAGCTCTCCTCCTCTTCTTGACCAACTACCCAAACTAATGCATTTGATTGACCTAGTATCAATTTCAACAAGCTGATAACACCAAGAATCCAATCAAGTTGCCATTTTTTCCAGAAAAGAGAAAAAAAATTAACTGATCAAGGAATTAAACAGTAAGATAGAAGCGAGGATATATGTTTATCATCATGAAAACATGAGCTTTAGAAATTAATTACAGTTCCTTAAATTAAAACATGAAATTTGGCATTTGATAGGTCTAGCATATATTCTCATTCTCTACACTTACGAGACGTTGATCATTGAGCAAATCCCTAAACGCAAAACAGACATCCTACCATTAATCAGTCCACAAGCTCTAAATTCCACAACTTCAATAGATGATAGATCTCAAGCACTAAATTTAGAAGCTTTACCCACTACTGAAAAAAAAACCCTAGCTAATCACGGGTTTAACCCGGCCAATTCATAGAAATCAAAACCCAAGAAATTTTCGCAGGAGAAGAAGTGAGTACCTTCGTGGAGATGGAACCAACCACAGGATCGGAGTGGTTTTCATTAGCTTTATCCTGATTACTAAAGTCGTCGTACGAGCAAAGAATATCATCCGATGCAAAATCAAACCCTTTAGATCCCGAATTGTTAGCCCGATTCGACGATCCGGAAGCCATAACTCACAAATCGATGAGCTATAAGGATTTTCCGATGAAAATTGAGTTGGGGGCAGGTATTTCCACTCTCTTTGTACGTATAAAGAAAGAGGAGGATAAGGGGGTACGGAAAAATGTTTCTTTTAGCAAACTTGTTCGCAGGGTGAAAGGAGGAGTAGGCAAAGGGAAGGTTCTTGAAATGAAAAAAAATGTTAATCAAAATTTATCCTTCAAGTTTAGTACCCATCCAAACTTCTTTTAATTATATTGTGGACTAAAACACAAGTTATTTTTCAATGTAGAACTTAAATTTTTTTAATTTTTTAAATATGACTTAATAATGTCTAGCGGAAGAAATAATGTTCAGTAATGATGGACATTTAATTGAATAATGACTAATTGATAATGACCAAAAGTACTATTTTGGGAGATAAAAACATATGGTCCTATATTGAGAAAGTCATTATCTTTTAGTCCTATTTAGATAAATTTCTCTTTAATATACTTCCTCCGTCCTAAAACTTTCTTCTCACTTCCCCTTTTTCTCCGTCCTAAAACTACCTTCCCATTAAGAAAAAAAGATGACAAATGACATTAATACTCTCATGTATTTACACCAATTATATTCTAACTCTATATTTTGAATGATTGCAAAAAAAAAATTTCAAAAAATCTTTTTTAAGGAGGGTAAAATTTGAAGTCAAAGCCAAAAATTAAAAATGGGGAAAAGTCAAACTAGAAAGAAAGAATTAGGATGGAGGGAGTAATTAAGTTTATTGAGGACTAATTCGAGATAATCCCTTATTACAAAGGACTATTTTGGGAATTTACTCTTAGATAAACTTAAAACCTTTTTTGGGGATGGAGGTAGCATTTTACACTAGTAATTAATTTTAGTATTTCAAAGTTAATTTTCATTATTTTTTGTATACACGACCTCCCACTATTTTCTTTGTTTACTTCCCAAAATGTAACATTTAAAAATAAAAGTAAAATTACATTTTACTCCAAGATGGTCTTCTTTTATTGATTACTTGGAAGTAGGAAGTAAAGACGCATGGAGTCAGTTGATGACATGTTTCTGTGTGTTTATAAGTTGACTTATAAACTGCTTATAAGCCGCAAAAAATAAGCCGAGTTTATTTACTTATTTTCAAAGTAATTTGTTTGTTTTTCCGTCTTGACCATATTATTTATAAAACTGTTCCTTATCATTTATGAATAGTGAAATTTGCGCTAAATAAGACTAAAACATAATGATTTTCCTAATCTAGAACTTAAACTTTTTTATTCCCTAAATAGGACTTATTAATGTCTTAGTGGGAGGAATAATGTCCACTAATGATGGACATTTACTTGAATAATTACTAATTCATAATGACCAAAAGTCCTACATAGGGAAATAAAAACATATGGCCATATATTGGGAAAGTCATTATGTTTTAGTCTTATTTAAGTAAATTATTCTTATAAATATTTTCATATGACTTATCTATCATTTGAATTATTTTACTTCTATGAAGGAATATTTAACTTATAAGCAACTTATAAATTAAAAACTGTTTATCAGCAATAAAGCAATATATATACAAGTAAAGAGTTCACACCCTAAGTATTGATACAAATATAGTTTTATTATAGATTTACTATATGAATTATTTTTAAAACATTGTTCTATATAGGTCAACGGTTGGAAACGATTGGCTGAAAAAAGTAAAAACTGGACAAATACTCAGGAACGGATTGAGGTAATATGTTTTACTAATACTAATGCTATTAAAATAAGGGGAATTTACTTAGATAGCACTAAAACATAATAAATTTCTCTAAATAGCACCACATGTGTTTTTCTTGAATAATTCTGCCGTGCTTTAGTGTTACATAAGTAATTTTTTCCCAAAAAAAAAACTTCAAGAAGTTATAAAGTGAAGAACATTTACACACATGCATGAAGCAACTAGCACAAGATGCAGACTTTGATTTATTCCAAGGAGTACAAGTACAAAGATCACCAATTAACCACAACCAGTACAATCCATGGCATCATGACTAAAAGTCATTTATTTGAAAACACTGCCAAAATAGATAGATATAGATACGAGTAGAAGAACATAATTAAGTAGCTAGAACGAACTGATCAGAAGAACACTTGAATCAAATCAAACTCCCATCTATCCCCAGCAGGCCATGCCACAACGTAACCTAACATGATCGACGACTACTTCTTCTTCTTGTTACTCACCAAGTTACGCGCAAACGCAGTGAGTGCCTCTTCATTGGTGAGAGCCTTTGCCGAGGGACCCGAAACGGGGTCGCCGAGCATCTCATTGGCGAACCTTCCCAGTTTGTCAAGGTAGTCCCCGGCGGAGTCGTCCACCAGACACTCGTCGTACTTCATGCCCTGGTACTGGATCCTCAGGTAGTTGTCGGGGCAGGACGCGCCCTGGAGGACCATGTCCGCGTACACGTCCAGCATCTCGTCGCCCGCCCCCATGAACACGTCCGTGATGCGCGGCGTCTTCTGCGGGATCAGCAGCCACTTCATCACCCCCCAGCTGCTCGCGTCCCCGATCCTGTCCATGTGGTCCCCCCTGCACGATCCTGTCCCCAGCGACAGGATCATGAAGCTCTCCGGCTTCAGGGGCACTTTATATGCCCTCGCCGCTTCCCGTATCGCCAGCAGCACCTAAATCATCATGCATGCATGTTTCAAGAAAACGGATAATAATAGTTATTAATTCAAACAAAAGTTCAAGCTTGTACGTACGGGATTGTTGGCTGCAACGCCTCCGTCGACGAGGTTGAACTCTTCAATCCCTTCAGAGGACTGCAGCTCGAAGCTGTGGGGAGGGAAGTAAACCGGCGCCGCAGACGACGAGATGCACACATCTGAGAGCTTCGGGTTCTTCGACGCGTCCCGTCTCGCCTGGAGAGAGGAGAAGACGACGGTTTTCAAACGGCGGACGTCGTAGGCAGGGATGACGACGTTAGTGAGGGTCTGGTTGAGCTTGGTGTCTTTGACCATGCTCCTGATCTTCTGGTGCAGGTATGCCCCGTCGTACATGGGGCGGAACCCCATCTTCACCACGAAATCAATCACCCACTTCGCCGCAGAACCCAGCCTCTTGAACCAACTCCACATATCTGACACACTAAACCTGTCAACATACATATATTAGTGCAAGAATTTCTTAAGTTTTAGTGTAATTTAGTACAAATATTTTTTTTAATTATATATTCATTATATACTTACAGTTGCACTTGATCAGGCATTCCTGGAACTAGTGCGGGAGGGTTAGGCTGTTGCTTGTAAAAGGGAGGGATGTCTGCTTCGGAGAACTCGGGCAGCTGCACAAGGCCGCCGCCGCCGGTGCTGTTCCCGGCATCGGGAGAAATTGTGGCTAGCATGGCTAGACCGGGGAACGGGGGCATGCCTGATTTCTTGAAGATACGGGGAGACTCGTCCTTGTAGAACTGAGGTATCTCGGCGGCGGAGAAGCAGGGGCGGCCGTCGTCGCCCGGGGCGGTGAGCATGGCGGCGACGAGGCTGCCGGTGCTGGTCCCGGCCACGATGTCGAAGTAGTCGGCGATCCTGGCGTTGGGTCCCTCGAGTTCTTGGAGGTGAGATTCGAGGGAGTGGAGGATGGTGGCGGGGATGATCCCCCTGACGCCGCCGCCGTCGATGGCCAGGATGGTTATCACCTTTCCCTTTGGCTCTTCACTCATCTTGCCTTTGCCTTGCCTCTCTCTAGTAGTAGTAGTAGTGTTGTACGATATATGATATGGTTGTCTTTGTCTATTTGTTCTTCCACCTCTCTATGTATTTATACTCCCTAATAAGGTAAGGCTACTCGACACTTGGGCTTTAAAAGAAAAAATGTTAGATTCATCAATAAAATCATCACAAAATCAACATTAGTGAAGTTCAATAAAGAAATAAAAAAAGTCATTAATAATGTTTTAAAAAGAATTTAAATCATTAATGATCAGTTTGTGAAATTTGTGATAATTTTGTTTGTAAACGCAATATTTCTATAAAAAACACTCTTCACTAAATGCACTTAAACCGTTCATTGATTAGACCACGTATGTTATGACGAGGCCTGATGTTGTGCCACGTAAGGTAGAAGAAGACAATGAGAGCCATCACATTGTGTGCATGCTTCCATAATGTATGCTTTTTTTGGGAGGTTCACCATATCGACAAAAAATACTCCGATCCGCATTTACTTTCACTTGAAAATGTGTTAAATTAAAGAACCAATTTGATCAACCAAAAGTTTACACTTCTTGTTCTAACATCAAAAAAGTTTTTAAAACTACAAAACACTCTTCACGTAATGGACATTTTAGGAATTTAGTCATAATTTTATGTATCACAACTCATGAATAGGTAAAGGAATCCTTTTAGGTCACGTTATTCCACTTGCGGAGTATTTCACATGCGTAATAGGAAGGGTTTAATTTGGATGTGCATGTCACATGTACAAGTTTCATGTGCCACCCACTTCTACAAAAAAATAAATTCACATATTTACTGTGTTAATTAATTGTTACCATATATGCACCCACTCAACACAGCTTTTCCATGTGTTTCACCCATTCTCATTCACTTTTTGCATGCCCTGACTGTTTTTATTCTGTACGGATTTGCCCCTTTTTTCTTGTCTTATCTCATTACATCACACATGCGCCATATTGATTCTCGTTTTTCACGGGCTCCCTGTTTTTTTGTCAAGAGTACTATTTAATTGAATATTCCCTATATCTCAAGATCAAAACAAATCACACACTGTCTAATACTCCATCCGTCCCAAATTATTGCCACATTTGTATTTCCGAGACAAAATATTAGGTTTTTTCAATTAATTTTATTTACATATTGATATAAAAATAAAAAATAAAATTTACATATAAAAAAACTACATGAAAAGTTCTTCGAAATAAGAAGTGTTAAGAATATTTTATTTTATCAAATAACCAATGAAAAGGTCGAAATAAACAAAAGTTCCCGCGAGTACTGAAAAAGCAAATGCTGTGAATATTTAGGGACGGAGGGAGTATTCCCTACCATAAATAATTTTCTACAATTTAATCATTCCTTATTTTAGTCTTTGGTCAAATTAGGAAGTGTTTTTCCAAACGGAGAGTGTAAAAGATAATACTCCCTCCGTTTGGAAAAAGTGTTCCTCTTTTGACTTTGTGTAAAAATAAGGAAGTATTAAATTGTAGTTGACTTTCCAATTTTGCCCTTAATGTGATTGGTAAAAGTAAGATGTGATGGATAGATTATTAGAGATAAAGTATAATGTGATATGTAGGATATGAAAAAGTAAGGGTAAAAGTGGGTTTTTAATAGAAAGAGGAAGTGTTTTGTTGGAAGTGAAAAAAATGAAAGAGGAAGTGTTTTTGAGAACGGAGGGAATACTCTGTATGATTATATTATTTTAACAAATGATTGATAAAATACATAAATAAAAAAAATTTGTGATTTTAGAATAGAAGAAGCTGAGTTTGCCAATCATTTTTTAATTAAAAGCTAATATAATCAACCAATGAAAGTTGCCAACTCAATCAACCATTCAAATCGCACAACCCAAGCAGCTAAATATAAATAGTCTCTTCCAAACAAGGCCATTATCCGTGCCAGAGAACTACGATAGAGAAAGTACTAAGTATATAAAGACCATTCTAAGAATTTGTTTTACACTTTATGCAAAATGTAGTGAAACATAAATTTATAAAATTCATTATATATAGAGATTGACATAAAAATTGAAAACAAAATTCACATATTTAAAAACAAAATCAAAAGTTTAACAAAACAAGAAGTGACGAGAATAATTTTTTTTTATCAAATACTCCGTAATCAACCAAAACGTACAAATAAATAAAGTTTTCAATTACTTTTGAATATTGAACACTTTAATGCTTCTTTGGATGGGGGAATATTATATAGAAATATTTGCACTAAATAATTACAGAGTATTTACAAAAGATGGAAATAATAATAAAGCATATAATAATACGGAGTAATAGACAAGAATCTGGCCCATCAAACCAAAACAATAAGTTAGTTAGGCCAGCCCAAATAATATTGAGGTAGAAAACTAGAATATACTCGACCCAAAAACTAATTTAAAATGAGCCGGACTATAATAGTAGTCCAAGAAAGAAGAAACTGGGTTAAGGCCGAGTCTAACCCAACTCAAGGTAGTAACTCAATGCAATTAAATGGCCGAGTGAGGTCACACTTAGACTCTGTTTGGAAAATCACTTTTGGGTTTGTTTTTAGTTTCTTTGATTGACTTTAGTTATTTTGACTAGTTAAACTGCTAAAATCATCATTTGGAAAATGAATTTTTCACTTGGTTGCTCAGCCTGAAAATACAAAATTTGAAAAGCTAAATAGAGTAGCTTTTGGACTTGGCTACTAGAAAAAATTAATTTTTCATCATTTTTCTTGATAAATATTTTTCAAATATTTAATTAAATAAGAATAAGAAACAAAACTGAAAATTAAAAAAAATTAGGAAATAAAAAATAAAATAGATGAGAAACTAATAAATCATAACTAAAAAAATAAATAGAAAAAAAAAATAAAATTAAAAAAATAATTTAATAAAATAAAAATGTTTAAATATGTTTCTTGTGCTTGTAAAACTAATGAGTTTTATTTTTGGTTTTTCTTAAATTTTTTAAATCAAATCATCTCTGTAAAACTTTTTTTTTTCAAATAATCCTTCTCAACTACAAACATGAAGTATATATTTTGATCTCTTGAAAGTTATAAATTTTTCTTCTAGTCCCTTTAAAATTCATTTGGTTTACTAATTCCAATTTTAAATTATAAAATACTCCATGCAAGATTAATTTATTCTCTATATTTAAATTAATTTATTAAATTACAAGGTCAAAGTAAAAGATTTTTTTTAAAAACACAAATCTAATACGGAGTACTCAATTTGATTTGATGAAAAAATTTGGTTCTTTTGTGACTTATACATATGAATGTATATAATTGTTTTATTTTTTAAATCTTAAAACAATTTTTTTTCAAATTTTAAAACAATTAACTGCAAATAGCTAATTTTTATGAAATATTTTTTTTAAACAACCAACACATGCATCCAGCTAGTCAAATAAGTTTAGGTAGTGTTTGGCAACTAGGATTTCATTTCAATTCATGTATTTCAGTTCCAAAATTTGAAATCTTGAATTTCAAATGACAAGGGGAGGCGCAAAGATTTAAAATTAAGTTTTGTTATGAATGAGAAGAATTTGATTCAAATTTAAATTTAAAATTGGCAAGTTTCCCAAACGTGGAATTTGAGCCAAATCTGGATTTGAAATCCAAATCCATATTCCCAAACATACCATTAACTCATTTGTCATTCAGAACAGTCGACACACACATGGCCTTAGATAGTCAAAGAGAACAATGCATAAATTTTGAAAGATTAAGAATTGATCGATCCGGGGGGTTAGGGGTGACAGAAATCATTAATTTTACGAACGAAGCACCGTAAGTGTCCCAAAACCACTGGTGTCATTTTTGTTGGTGAGACATTACATTTTTGCATATATATATATATATATATATATATATATATATATATATCCCTCTAAAGAACCAACCTTTCCATTTATCTTATTGGAGTAGTAGTTAATTTTTCATTAATTAGAGTTGAGATGAGACAACTTACATTTTTGTTCTTTTGTTGGAAGTTAATAATGAATTGAAAGTGCTCCAAAAAAAAAAGATATGAAGTCAAGAACATGTAGACATACACATGAAGGAACACATGCATTAATTAACACAAGATGCCGACTTTGATTTATTTCGAGCTAGTACACAGATTAAAGATCACCAACAATCCAGTACATAATAACATTATTCATATATTGACTAGTACGTAGTAGGTACACACTAATAATGCATGTGGTTGCCATGTGCATGCATGCAGAGTCCATGCATGCATGGCCTCACGAAAAGTCAATTATTTGAAAACACTCCAAAATACATTATTTATTGATCGAACACACATATAAGTAGGACGTGGGTAGGGTAGGTAGATCTGATTGATCCAGATGTGGAACCCTTACAATCAAATCAAACTCGTTCCCACACAACATTTGACGACGTACTACTACTTCTTCTTCTTGTTACCGACCAAGTTACGCGCAAACACAGCGAGAGCCTCGTCATTGCTGAGAGCTTTTGCGGAGGGACCCGAAACGGGGTCGCCGAGCATCTCATTGGCGAACCCTTGCAGTTTGTCAAGGTAGTCCCCGGTGGAGTCGTCCACGAGACACTCGTCGTACTTCATGCCCTCGTACTGGATCCTCAGGTAGTTGTCCGGGCAAGCCGCGCCCTGGAGGACCATGTCCGTGTACACGTCCACCATCTCGTCGCTCGCCCCCATGAACACGTCCGTGATGCGCGGCGTCCCCTGCGGGATCAGCAGCCACTTCATCGCCCCCCAGCTGCTCGGATCCCCGATCCTGTCCATGTCATCCCCTCTGCATGATCCTGTCCCCAGCGACAGGATCATGAAGCTCTCCGGCTTCAAGGGCACTTTATATGCCCTCACCGCTTCTCGAATTGCCAGCAACACCTAAATCGTGCCCATGCATGTATATTTTTTTATTTTTCTATTGCAGTATCCTTAGCTTGTTTAATGTCCACTACCGGTCATTGTTCAAATAAATGTCTAACGTCACTGGACATTGTTCAAATAACTAAATGGTGGCTAGCTAGACATTGTTCCCACCACTAGACATTATTTAAGTAGTACTCCGTATTTAGAAAATAAAAAAAATCAGGTACTACATAGGGAATGAAAGAACGTAACATAGGGGGTTATTTTAGTACGGAGTATTATTTATATTAGTGTAAATTTCACTATAATTAATTCGAACAAAAAGTTGAAGCTTGTGTAAATGTTGGTACGTACAGGATTGTTGGCTGCGACGCCTCCGTCGACGAGGTTGAACTCTTCAATCCCTTGAGAGGATTGCAGCTTGAAGCTATGGGGAGGGAAGAAAATAGGGGCTGCAGAAGACGAAATGCACACATCTGAGAGTTTCGGATTCTTCGACGCGTCCCTTCTTGCCTGATGACGACGACGACGTTGAACATTCATTAACTAATGCTAATTATAACATCTTTTGATGATGAGCGTCGTTATTATTACAAAACTAATTCAAGAAGACAGAGATCCGTCGATTATATTGCATAGAAGCTGCTAGCTAGCTACTATATATACGTACGTACGTACGTACCTGGAGAGAGGAAAAGACGACGGTTTTCAAACGGTGAACGTCGTAGGCAGGGATGACGATGTTGGTGAGCGTGTGGTTGAGCTTAGTGTCTCTAAGGATGCTTTTGATCTTGTCGTGCAGGTAAGCCCCGTCGTACACGGGGCGGAACCCCATTTGCACCACGAAATCAATCACCCACTTCGCTGCAGAGCCCAATCTCTTGAACCAATCCCACAAATCAGACATACTATACCTGTAACATACACATAAAGGATTGTGTAAGGATTGTGTAGGTAAATTGTGTAGGATTGTGTAAAGGATGTGTATGTTCAGGGAATTAATCAGACATACTATACCTGTAACATACACATTAACCTAGAAACGGGCTAATAGCTCATTAGTGAAAGGATTGTGTAAGTTCAGGGATTTTTGTGAAAGGATTTGAAGTTCAGGTACCACTTCGAAATTCCAGCTAAAGTTCAGGTACCATTTGTGAAATTTACCCTAAATAGCATCATATGTTTTTATATCTCAATGCAGCACTTTCAGTCATCACTAGTCATTATTCAAGTAAATGCTCACCATTACTGAACGTTATTCCTCCTTCTAGACATTATATATTATGTGTTATTTAGGAAATAAAAAGGTTTAAGTCTTACATAGGAAAATGACTTATGCTTTAGTGCTATTTAGTGCAAATATTTCAACCCGTGCTCGCGTAATTTTAACTATAATGTAAATTCAATAATACATGTAATAAAGAGATCAGATGGATTTACAGTTGGACTTGATCAGGCGGCATTCCTTGGAGTAGGGCGGCAGGGTTAGGCTGTTGCTTGTAAAAAGGAGGGATATCTGCTTCGGAGAACTCAGGCAGCTGCTGCGCAAGGCCGCCGCCGCCGCCCGCAGCCGGAGTAGTAGTTGTGGCCAGCATGGGGAATGGGGGAATGGCCGGTTTCTTGAAGATATGGGGAGACTCCTTCTTGTAGAAGGGAGGGATCTCCGACGCGGTGAAGCAGGGGCGGCCGTCGTCACCGGGGGCGGTGAGCATGGCGGCGATGAGGCTACCGGTGCTGGTCCCGGCCACGATGTCGAAGTAGTCGGCGATCCTGGCGTTGGGTCCCTCGAGTTCTTGGAGGTGAGATTCGAGGGAGTGGAGGATGGTGGCGGGGATGATTCCCCTCACGCCGCCGCCGTCGATGGCCAGGATGGTTATCACCTTTCCCTTTGGCTCTTCACTCATCTTGCCTTTGCCTTGCCTGTATGTAAGATATGTGAATGGCTTATTTGCTCTTCCACCTCTCTGTCTATTTATAATTAATAAGGTAGCTAGGGTAAAGCTACTCGGATCCACACTAGACTTAAATCTTTGCAAATAGTAAATTCGATAATTGGTCTCTTTATAACAGGAGTGTTTCTCTATTTAGTTCTCTATTATCAAATATTACTCCAGTGGTCCTTCTTTTATGAATATCTTTCTACAAATAGTCCTTTTTTTGATCTTCTATCATGCTGGTGTTAATTTGAGAGCTAAAAGTGCAATTTCATAATGATAATATATCTTTTTTGTCATTCACAATTCCAAAGGCTGTTCCGTTTGCGTCGTTTGTGAATTACAGTCGCTTTCTACTACAACCCTAGTCTACAAATATGGTTTTTCGTCAGAATCCTAGCCCATAATCATAGTCATTATTTTTGTGTTATCCGCTTAACCAATATCAGAACATGTCGCTAGACATAATGTTGATGTCAAATTATATTTTTAGCTTTTAAATTAACACCAACACGGCAGAAGATCAAAAAAAGAACCATTTGTAGAAAGGTATCCTTAAAAAAAGGACTACGATGGTAATATTTGATAATAGAAGACTAAATATGGAAACCCCCCCTGTTATAAAGGACCAATTATGGAATTTACTCGATTGGAAAATTGGGACTCATACCTCTTCTATTTTCAAAACTTATTTTTTTAAGTCTTTGTAGTTTCAAAACGTTACATCCACACCCCTTCTGATCATTTTTTTGATCATTTTCCGGCGAAGAGGGGCATTGGCACATAATTTCTAAACCACAGGGGGCATTCGTGCTCATTTCTTATTTTTTGTTTATTATTTGTGTTTTCCCTTTTTTAAAATATTTTCCATCTCTTTTTCCTTTTCCTAGAACTTTTTTTAAAATTTATTTTCAATTTTTTATAATGTTTTAAAAATTTTAAAATTCTTTGTGTTTGAAATAAAAAAAAAATTAACATACATTACATCTATCTCAAATTAAACATTTTCACTTTTTGTTACTTACAATAATTTTTAGGAAATTTCAAAAAGAAAAAGAAAACCCATAATAAAAAAATTATTATATGGAAAAAACGAAATGAAAGAATTAAATTGTGCAAAAAAAGTCTTATACAAAAAAAAATTTGGACACGCCTAAAAAAGTTCTTAGAATTGAGATGTCCAAAAAGGATATTTGTTTTTCTTTTTGTATTATTTTGTTTCTTATTTTATTCCTCATTTTTTTGAAGTTCTCAAAAAAAATTATTTTTTTTAGAAAAAATAAAAATTGTTAATTTGAGACGTAGAGATGCATTATATGTAAATTTTTTCAAACAAAAAAAATTAAATTTTAAGAATATTATAAAAATAATTATTTAATTTTTAAAAAAACCTTTATTAATAAATGAAACAAATAAAGGAAAAAATGAAAAAAAATAAGCGAGAAATAAAAATCAACACTAATACCCCCTATGGTTTAGAAAATATACACCAATGCCCCCTTCTTCGTCAGAAAATAGCCGGAAAATGATCTGAGGGGGCACGGGTGCAACATTTGAAAAACAGATGGGGTATTGGTGCCTATTTTGCAAACTACGGGGGTACTGACGCTATTTGCCATTATTTATATTAGGCCATCCATGTATGTTATGGCGGGGCTTTAGGGGGGTTTGATGGGGTGACACGTAGGTTGTGGGTAAAATGTAGTGTTATAGGGTTTGAAAAAGGGATTTGCTCACAGCCAAGCGATGAGGTAAATGTGTAAATAACTTTGATTGATTGAAATAAATGTGTGTTGAATATATATACGGAGTAATTTTGATTGATATAGTTGAAAATAAAAAGGCAACAAAAGACTATGATGCCCATCACATTCCGCGCAGGGGTCAAGCCTCGTCACGTCTCAACCTCATAGAGGTGTGATGGACACAGTCAAACTAACCTTCTTCGTGCCTTCATAACACATGTGTTCTCTTATGGGAGGCTCACCATACCGAGAAAAGGTAGTCTGATCCAAAGTTCCTTTCACTTGAAAATATGTTCCTGAATCAACTCGGTCAACCAAAAACTTGGTTATTGTAACATTAAGAAAGATTTTTAAATTGCAACATGCCCCTCACGTATAGTTGTGATTTACACCTTAATTTTGAGTATTATATTGGACATGAAACTTTTTTTTAAAAAAAAATTGAGAGACCGAGTTTTCAACCCTAATTTTTGGTTAATATAACTCTAAATTATGTCAATGAACCTACTTTACGGAAACTCAAACATGTGATGGCAGCACATATATGAAAGATACGGAGTACTCCCTCCGTCCAAAAAAGAACTTCCCACTTTCCTTTTTCATCCGTCCACAAAAAAACTTCCCATTTCTAAATTTAGTAAGGAATTGAAGGGTAAAGGTCAATTATACCCCTCCCTCTCATTCATCGTCATTATCCCCATTTACTCTACGCCACCCACCTATTATCTACCTCTACTTCTTTGCCATTTACTCCTTCACGCCATCCTCTTCCACAAACCTCTTAGATCTAGGGTTTTCCTCCTCTCTTTCGTCTCTATTCCTCCTCTCTGATACCTTNTCCATGGATTCCGAAGATCTGCGCTACCTTTCTGTAATTGAAGAGACTGTGGATGAAATCAACCCTGAGGAGACCGTCGATGATGAAAAATCCTTTTCCGCGTATGGCGATTTGGTGATTGAGCAACTTCATCCTCTTGAAGAAGGTATTCCGGAGGTTGTCCCTGATTCAGAGGAAGAGGATGAGCCCGCTGAGCCCTCTCCAGTGTCAAGCTTTGTGTGCGCAAGAAAGCACACTTGTAACAACATCTTAAAGCTTATGTTCCCGGGCTGGGATACACCCAAGTAGGGATAAACCGTACTCTCTCTTCTCTACTTTAAGCACACTTTAAATTATGTTTACCTTCTCTAGAGCATGCTATGATGATGGTTAGTATTCTGCCTTACCATGATGGCATTTGGCTATGATGTGCTCAAGTATTCTGCCTTACTGTTTTTCGCAGCCATTACCTTCTGTGTGGGCTATGTGTGTGTCCAAATCTGATTCCTAAATAACACTGAGCATGCTATGATGGTACTTGGTTATATCCCTTACTTTGTGTGTGCCCTGGCTTGTGTTTGTGCTATGTGTGTGCACATATCACGCCCAAACCCACTAAAGGGTAATATGAGAAAGTCAAGGACAATTTCAGATTTTCTTAAAGTGCGTGCCGGGTCAAACCGGGAAGTTCTTTTTTGGACGGAGGGAGTATTTATTTTTTAACAACCAAGTTTGACTGTACTTTCATAAATATCACTAGTATTCGTGTTTTCAAAATATATTTGTACTACCTCTGTTTGGAAATGATTTTCTCATTTGATTTTTCTTAATCAAAGTTTGTAAACTTTCCTTATTCCCTTATTTTTGTTAGTTATTTCATAAAATAATATAGTCATATTGCCACTAGTTTGTAGATGTTTTGATGTATTTTTTAAATATATATTTTATTATTTTTTAATTCTACGATGTTTTTTATATAAAATGATTTGAAAATAACATCAATCAAACATCGTAAAGCGAAGCAGAGAATTTAAATTGGGACAGTGGGAGTTATATTTAGATATAAATGCAATATCACTAGTTTTTTTTATAAAATATAATTTTGAAATATTAAATTTAAATAAAATATACTCCCTCCGTCCCATTGTATTTGTCAAGTTTGACTTTTTAGAGTCAAACTGGACAAACTTTGAGCTCTAATTAAATAAAAACCGTAATATATTACTCCGTATAACGTAAAAATGACTTTACTGGATTCATTGTATTGAGAATTTTCAAAATTGTATTTCATTATGCTAATATTCAATATAAATTGAGAGTAATTGAAGTTCAAAGTTTGTCCAGTTTAACTCGAAAAAGTCAAACTGAACAAATACATGGAGGTACTACATAAATCTAGATATGATCAAATCAAAAAGTTATTTCCATGGTTTAAAGTGGGTCGGGTGAGCGGATATCTGTTGGGTCGATCATCATTTCCACTCTCCTCTCTCCCACGGGCCATTGCTATCCTACTCTGCTACCTTCGACCTTCTTCAACACGGTGCAACTAGGTATGTAAGCATCTTTTCCCCCCATTGTTCCCTTTTAGATCTAGGGTTTGTATACATTTCTCCGCTGCTTCCCCGTCCCCTTATTTCTCATTTTCCTCTCAATTCATACACGCCACATTCCAATGAATCTCAGAATTTAATCTTTCTTTTTTGCAATGCATTATTTTCGAAAAATAGTTTCACTATTTTGGAGAAATCTTGTAGAGAACCACCTTAACAATTTGGGATTTTGCAAATAACGCACTTATTCTCATTTTCCATGAAGAACCACCTAAAAGAACTGGTATTCTGCACCTCTTTCGGCTAATCTATACAGTCTAGGTTCGCTGTGAACTTCCCAGAGCTGGTTACCTTGCAGCTTTGGACCAATTGCACTTGCAGCATTTGTTAATTTTTTAGTGTAATTGGATTAATTTGTTGATCAAATGGAGTAAAATTACTTATCAAACAAGTCAGGAGGTGCGGGGTGCACACTTGTACGTTCAATACAAAGGGGTTTTGGATTTTTAAAACAAGTTTGAGTTTTATCCAATTGATTTTGGATTGAACGCCCAAATAATGAATCTAAAAGTGTTATCGCGACTCTCAGATAAATCCTT
The DNA here is from genome assembly GCA_900332095.2 of Cuscuta campestris. Taxonomy (NCBI): domain Eukaryota; kingdom Viridiplantae; phylum Streptophyta; class Magnoliopsida; order Solanales; family Convolvulaceae; genus Cuscuta; species Cuscuta campestris. The sequence continues at coordinate 170,839 of OOIL02003469.1, forward strand.
GTGTTATCTGATTTCCCAACAGCATTAATACCGGTTAGTTCCCCCAATATTCCCAAGCAGCGCCGCTCTGCTTTCGAGAATCTAGTGCCATCTTCAAGGGCATTTGGGACTGAAATCAGCACCTTTTTTCATGTTGATTGGTAAAATAGGGAATAGGAGAAAGAGAAAGGGAGATTTAGCTGGTGGCAGCAGAGAAGGAGACAATGATAAGGGTATAAGGATGAAGGGTGAAATGGGAACTTCATAATTTTAAATAGATATTGAGAAAATGTCTAAGTAGTTCTCTTAACAAAGTAACAAACATAAGAATTTCAAAAAGATATTGAGAAAATGTTTCATATTCAGATATTCTAGAATTTATTTTCCATAAAATATTTTTTGGATTCCCAAAAGGTGCTAGATGTTAAGTCGTTACGAAGTTGTGCAGAATGGTTGATATTATGCTTGCAAATGATCTTTGTTATCTCGTTACTTCTCATGGACTCCTACAATCTACTCTTGGAGTCATAAGTTGATTGTATAAACTGTTCCGATCCGAGCCATTGTAATTTGGGGCATTGAGAGATAATGATGAACTTTTTTCCCAGGTTTCGGAAAGAATGAATTCACAAAAGGTAAAACCACTTGTAGCATTAGATGGTACAGCCAAAGAAGGTGGCATTGGACCAGCCATCGGTTTGGTTGACATAGGCGAGAGCGAGTGTGCTTACCTTTTCCAAGTTTCTCTTCCCGGCGTTAGGGATAAAGGTCAGCTCTTCTTTCTCTTCTTCTTCTTCTTCTTCTTCACAGTTCTTGTTCATGCAATACCACTTAATGTTTAAGCTTCTTCTGCAACACTTGCATGTATTTTGTTCGACATCAAAGATGAAAAAATTAGAGCTAACATGTAATGTATCATCTGATCCAGGTAACTTAAAATGTGATATACAGAGAGATGGCAAGGTGCACATAGAGGGTGTGGTCACAGAGTCTCGGCTATTGAGGGACTCGCCCACAGTGTATCAAGTGAATGTTCAAGAGCTTTGCCCGCCAGGACCGTTCACTTTATCATTCAGTTTGCCCGGACCGGTGGACCCCAGGCTGTGCTCCCCAACATTCAGGCAAGATGGTATCCTGGAGGTCGTCGTAGTGAAGTTTGGGTTGCCTCGCCTGAAAGGCGAAGGAGGCTTGTCTGTGAATTGGTCAAATGGTTGGTTTCATCCATCTTCTTAACTCTCATGATAGGTTGTGGTCGGTCACCTTTCTTCTTCCTATTCTTCTTTTTTCTTGGCATGTAACCGAACCTTTTGGGGTTAGCATTTTGTTGTTTTGTTGTGAGGACAGTAAAAGTTTAGAGTTTTGATGTCCAATGACAACCCACGTGCTGAATTAAATGCCATGATTTTACATATTTGGCCCCATTCTTGCGTTTGATTTTTATAAAATTTGAATTCCGGATATCCAAAAATGTAATAATCTGCATTTTGTTCCATGTCCAATCTTGCATTTTGGGTATCTGATCTGAAATATACAAGAGCTAAAACACCGGATTGCATACCCATTTTTTGAACCGAATTGGCCTGAATTGTGGACAAATTGTTTGGATAAAAGTTTTTCGAACAGCCCTACACTAGATGACCTTGATGGCTCTGGTCGACGAATTGTGTCATCTGATTTTTTTGGACAGGGCAGAGGCCGGCTTTGGTCACAGGACGAGCACGGGTCTAACGTCCCACCCCTATTTTTTTTTGAAAGAACAACAATTATTCTTTGTGCTTTTTAAAATGGACAATTTCAAGGGTAGCCCATGCAGTGTAGCTCATTTGTACACTGAAGCATTCTCAGACACACATTGACACTCAGCGCACTAACATTGAATGTCTGTGTGTGTGTGTGTGAATGCTTTGGTATACAAATGAGGTACACCATTTGGAGTACCCCTAACATTCTACTTAAAAAATAACATGAGAGTGAACATTTAGTCTAAAATAAAGCTAGGAGAGCACCAAAATGGTGTACCCCATTTGTACATTAGGCAAACACAGACACTAAGTGTCTGTGATCACAGACACTTAGTGTCTGTGTTTGCCTAATGTACCGTATTGGTGTACCCCTAACATGACCCATTAACTAAATAAGCTTGAGCAACCAAAGAATGGCATCTACGTTCACCTCACCTTGTTACACGACATGAACATTATGAATACATGTTTTGTAAGAAGTGTGGAGAAACGCATTTTGAATTCTTGACCCTAGCATTGTCCTAATTTATCACGTTAATATAAAAAAATGTCAAAAAGAGAAATGCAATTGTGATCTCTGTAATACTGGGAGATAAATGTTAGGACATAAATATAGAAAGCATTGTGTTCTAAGAGTCCAAATACAGTATCACGCCCTAATTTACAGCATCATCTGTCCATATATGTCTAATCTATCTTCTTGTTCATTCATAATACCAATACCAGCCATCTCCCTACTACAAAATGTGGTGGTTATGGTTCGTATTTCATAACAACAGCTTCAAAAATGCCATCTGATCTGAAGTTGGGTGAGAATAACCTTGGATCAACTGGTCCGGGTAGACTAAAAAACAGAGTGAAAGCGCCAGGCGGGCAATGCTCTTGAAATTTCATTTGAAACACCCGTGAATACCTTGACACAACTTTTTCGCCGGTTGATGTTACCCCACGGATATGAACCTTTCCATCACGTTCAATCTCACACTTGAATTCACCTGATGCCAAGAATCACAAGATTGTTTTAGAAAACTTAATCTATCGTCATCATCAATCAGTATAATCAATCATCCCAACAAAACCATGAACTCATTTGGGATCACTTTTGAAATGAGACACATTTCCAAAAATCACTATTTTAGTGTTTTTGGTTGAAGAAAAATGCTCGAACTCTATAAAAGAGCTCAAAGCAGATTATTCTCAATACTTTTTCTCCGAATGCATTCATTCTTAATACTATTTTATTTCAATAAATATGAAAAATTGTTGTTTTTGAAACTCAGTCCAGAATGTTTGCGCTTTTGAACAACTAAAAGCCCTTTTGAGCATGTGCGAGAAAACCATCCCAACAGGCTCTAAAGCAGGCTTGACGTTTCTCTTAGAATAAGTATGCGAGTGTGTTGTACAAGAAGATATTCTGCTTGCTTTATCATACTGTACAATGGGTTTGTGGTTTAGTGCTTCATGGGGGTTTGATGTTATTTTATAAAAAGTATTGAATAAATCACCTTAATAATGTTAGTGTCAGGGTTCTTGAAAAACTAGGTAGAGCAGATCACACACTAGAGGTTAAAAACGTAAATTAGAATAAGGGGTGACAAACCAGGGCCCTTTTTAACTCCAGGTAGAGCAATACGGAAATAGTAAGCAGATTTGCTGAGTCCAATGTCCAAAGCTCCAATTGGAGGTCCGGTTGCTCCTTTACAAGCTGTTCCGCTCAAGATCACTGATGCCTTTGAACTACGTGCTAAGTTGTGGAGGGGTACAAGTGGCATTACGCAAGGCCTCTCTAAGTGTGACGAATCTCCTAATTGCAAGGGATTATTATCTTCATGGCGCCTCTTTTTGGGAAATCCTTCAAGCTCAACTTCTTGGGGACTGTCATGACTTACCCCAGTTTTTGCCACCTTCAGATTCTTCTTTGATTTCTTCCAAACGGTTCTCTTCTCATCATTTTCTGATTGTGAGATGTCCATGTTGATGCTATTTAGTGTTTACCCAACTCTTAGTACTCAGGGTTCTTTCATCACATGCAACCATGAGCAAAAACAAAGAGCAGTTAAGTGATTTGGACCAACAATATTCAAATCAACAACAACAAACCCAATAGAATCCCACAAAAAGTAGGGTTTGGGGAAGGTGCGTGCACGTAGACCTTCCGAGGGACCAACATTCAAATCATTGTTGCTTATAACAGTTCTAAAAAATACAATAACTCCAAGAACGAAGCATTTTAGAGAAGGGAATAAAATAAGATGAAACTGCTTCCTTATCCAGAAAAAGAACAGAGAACAAAACGAAAATGTGTACTCCTTCCGTAGTTTCGTCCCACTAAAAAATGCAATTTTTTTCTTCCTATCCCAAATAAAAAAAAAAAAACTCGTCCGTCTTCTAAACATATCTCAACCACACATTTCACATTTCCAAAACTTGATGACATCAAAGAGGAGTTTTTTTGCAGGACAAGGGGGGTGTATAGATAACATACACTCGAGAAAAGCTATGTCCAAACTTTTAGCTTAGGCAGAAAGTATCTATACGAATTACGAGGATATGACTTACCAGAATTCCCAAAGAGTTACTTTCATATCTTGTTTTAGTACATAACAAAATATTGGTCCAGGTCTCCAAAATCTCACAAATGACACACCTTAAGTTTGCCAATATGTGCATCGGTATTGGCGCATGATAATATATTCACCATAGAATCCAAAGATGCATTATACACAGGAATCTTTATAACAAGGCTTTTTAGGTAAAAACAGATTCAGGAATAGCTTCCAACATGACATTACCACAACCCACAATTGGCTATAAAGAAAACAACAGCAACAACCCAGTTGAATCTCACAAAAGTAGGTCTGGAATCGGCTATAAGGAATAGGAGAAAAATTTTGATGTCAGGGATAACACTCGTAATGTACTCCCGTTGTCCCGAAATAAACATTAGTGTGTCATCATAGAGTTTAAGAAAATTATCAAAAAGTAAAAAATGGCAATTGAAATTAATTAGAAGAGAGAAAAATTGAAAGTAGCTGGTGGTTTAAGCAAATAGATATAAAAAAGACTGCATTCGGAATTATAAATATTTTGCATTTTCAACACATTTGATGTTTTGTAAGCCTTTTTTTTCACATGATCGCATTATTTTCACTCTTTAATCTGGCCCAGTACAATATTAGGTGTTGGCTATCAGATAATTAATCAATAAATGCAGTGTAAAAGCAGATGAAACTCAAAACAGTTGAGGGGTTTCTGCATTTGAGGCAGTGAGAAGAAAGGGCATTACCAGACAGAACCTCTGCACAGCACAAGCTCTTCGATTTCAATTATAATCTCTGGACATGAAAATGGTGGAATTGCGTGAAACAGTGTCAGGAGAACGATGAAAACAGTAACCAAAGGGCTTGTGCAATTACCTGATGGAACAATCAAACATGAAACCTCGGATTTAAGATGAGACTCACGCATCCAAATGTGGTCTAATCTAGAGTGTGCAGATTTTACAAAGCGCGGATCAAACCATATTTCATCTTAGATAATTGAAGATGAAAAAGAAGTTCACGTTTCAAAATCTGCTTAGAAATGAGTTAGATTCATGGAATACACTAATAAGAAGTCTCCGAGGAAGAGAAAAAAAATAGAGGAAAACATCATAGGAATGATCCACCTAAAAGAGCCTGGAGATGGTAAAATGGAAAGACAAAATACGAGGAATAAAGAAAAAAACACAGCACAAAGGCCGGTTTTTTCTCACCGTCACGGGCTGATTGAAAATCGACGAACACCTGTTTACCTCTCTGCCCCGCCGTTTAAAGACTTACTGAGTAAAATCCTATAAGTTTTATTACGGAGTAAAATCCTATAAGTTTTAAGCAACGAAAGGATAAGGTTGCATTTTCTTCAACTTATTTTCATTTACTTATTATTTATTTTTATTGAAATCAAATGAGATTCAAGTTTATTAGGATACATATTTGATTTGATTTCAACATAACTATGGAAGATAATTTTGAACCTCTAATTTTAAAAAAAGTTGAAGAAATTAAGATGGCGAGAAGATGTAACAAATTTATTGTCTATAAGGAGCCATGAAAGGGGAAAATAAATAATCATTCCTTCCCACTCAATTTTTTTTTTTTTTGGATTTTACTTTACAAATGTGACTAATTGTATATTAAAATTATATTACGACGTTAAATTTATACTATAAATATATAATACTACCTTAGTTCCAAAAACAAACTCTTCATTAACTTTCTATCATGACACGATAACTATTCCTTCTTCCGCCACAAATTAGATTATACGGAGTAATTTTCTATTTATAAAACAAAACTTTGGATTTGACTTCCACTTAGGCTGAAGGAAGTGTGTGGGGTGGGATGTTGTCGAAGGAGAAAGAAAGAAAGAGGCCACGGGGAAGTCGTTTATGGCAAATGCTGCTCGGTTGGGCCGGTCGGCACATATGCCCCATGGGATGCCATGCGGTCTTACAAATGCGACAATTTCGTGTATTAAAATTGCATTACAACATTAATTCATATTATACTGGGGCGGTAACTTTATAATCCCTCAGTTCCAACACCGAATTCTTCATTAATGTTCCATTATAATGATAAATCTTAGTACTTTACATGTAGTATGATTTTTTTTGTTTAGATAAAAAAAAAGAACTTCATTTTACCATAGTTCTTTTAGGGATGCAGAGTTTTTTTTTTTGTTTTTTTCAAAAATCGTTGCGAAACGAAAGAAGAAAAATTCAAAAAAACAATATCTACTAGCTGTGCAAGCAAATGAACAACAAAGTCCCACCAAACCAACCACAAAGCAAAACTCCTACTAACAAATGAACCACTAACTAACTAACTAACAACCTAGTCAGTCAGTCAGAGTCCTAATGGCAGGGTTGCTAATAATAATAATGATAATAATAATGATAATAATAATGATAATAATAATAATAATAATAATAATAACAATGCTCCTCCTTCCTAGTCGTCATTAATAAGAATCATCATCAATTCATCCTCCTCCTCCTCCTTGTCCTCCTAATGTAATCTCTGTCAGCTTATACTCATACACATACACATAGAGAGGATGCCACTGAGTGCACTCGGTCCTGTCAACCTCTAGCTAGAACTCAGCTAAACTCAACTCACCCCACTCATGTTGCCATTGTCCCATTCCCCGCTACACGTCACCACATTTATTAATTTATAGGTTTGGCTGCTCGAGTGGGACCCGCACAAAGAGACGCCCGTGCAGGCTCACAACAGCTGATGTCTGGAGAGGATCTATTCTTGCAGGTAAGCTCACCACCTGCCAAACATTTCTTACTCTTATTATGTTTATTATCATCATTCAACTATTAAGCTCAAGATAATTCATGATGTCAAGTCAACCATAACAAAAAAGAATAAAGCCATTAACACTTTATGAGTGAAGAAGTTGTGATCTAAAATAAATGGCGGACCTTCTTGAAGGCAGTGATTCCCCATGGGTTGTCGAGCTGCTCAGGCTGACCAGTTATGACCAGACGTCCAGCTGGATCAGATTGAACCCGCACCTGCCACCATCAACACAGCTATGGAAGTCACTGACTATTCTTCTATGTCAGGAGGACTGGAGGAGGAGGAGTACTCATTATAGGGCCATAACTCCCATTTCTATTTTATGCTATACGTAGTATAAAAATCAAATAGAAATGGGATGTGCCTCAACTAGCCAAGGTCCAAGGGCTTGCCAAACTAATCTGCCGTACAACTGTCCAATACGAGGGTGCCAAATCCAAAGCAGAGCTAGGATTCAAACTCCCTGTCCCACAGACAGCCACCATGGCAGGCACTTAAACGGCCCTTGTTCTTTGCCAGTTGAGCAATGCCCTAAGGGGCCAAATGACTATTTTAACATATCTATATCTCTCATACAAACATTCATTTGATTACTGACTTACTTCCCCAGTGATGGGTGAACAATTCTCCCTACATCCAAAAATAAAGGTTCATGTTTGGCTTTTTGGTCATAATTTGTAAACTTTGATCATATAAGTTTGGAAAATAATATATTCAATTATAATGTAAACTTAATATCATTATATATCTCTTAAAATATAGCTTTGAAATTGTTTGATAAAATTTATTTTTTACATAAACAAAGATATTAATGATCAAAGTGTACCAGTGAAGACCGTAAAGAGGCAAATGCGAACCTTGTTTTTGGATGGAGGGAGTATATGGCATATATTAAAATTAAATATGAAGTAATGCAAACATATAAATGGGTGTGTAAACATGGAAGCATTTACTAAAATTAAATCTGAGGAGGAAGCACACACCTCCTCGCGTAAAAGTCCCGGAACAAGGGCATAGACCTCAAAACAGTCCTTCTGTTAAGAAGATGCAAATTCCAGTGAGACCTTCCCATGGGACAAAAATGAAAAAGTGAAAAAGAAACTTACTGCTTCCCGAACATTTATTTTCACCCAGTCAGCAGGTGGTCCAACATCAACTATTGTAGTATCCAACCTGGAATGTAAGAAAAAAACAAACCAACAAAGAATAGAGGCAACTCCACATCAACATCTAAGTGAAAGAGACATGCCATCACTTGGGAGTTAAAGAAATGTGATTTGCAAGGAAAATCACTACGATGCTAACCCCTAGTATGCACATTGTGGGCTAAGAAACTAATTAGTGACAACCTTGTGTGAAGATTATACTCTACGCATAAACTATCACTTACTAAATGTAAACCCAATGGTACCAAACACCGAGGGGGCCTTGACAAGTTGGCAGACCTATTTATCATTTTTAAAAGTTGGTTGCAGTGATCAAATACCAAGAATAAGCTGAACAGTAAGTAACGAGTAGCATGCAGCCTCCAAGAATTAAAATGCACCGCAATGTACAACTTTCATGTAGATGTAGCTAAAGGTGTAGCTAATGCCCAACTGAAAAATTTTATAGTGAATAAAAGAAATTTGACATTCTAGACTAATTCACACCATTGACAAAGAAAAACTTAACTGCCTAGAAGTTTCAGTTCGTGCTGCTTTTACTGGGAGTTCAACTTCATTAGGCCTCTTTTGTTTAAGAGAACCTGCATGTATACCAAAAGCTCAGATTCAAAATACAGATGGGAGAACAAACATAAAATATCTATCATGAAATTAACCCAGTAGAACAAAAATTAAGTCTATAGGCAAAGGTCAAAGACTTCGGTATAATTTGATTTTATGTAGAGACTAATGTAGCAAATGGACTATCAATGTCGCATCTCGTGAATGTGACATTGTTGAATAGGTAAGTAGAAATTTTTCAAAACACAGAATAACTCAAAATAGAAAGGATGGATTATCTAGAGTTCATATCCTCTCTGATTAATGGAGAGGTCTATTAGAAGAAAAACAAAAAATGAAAAATAAGATGTAGGGTTGAGTGTGTCATTTATTATCACTGCCTTGGTGTAGCTAGCAAGAGGCTACTCGTTGCTTATTAGGTCCTGAGTTCCAATTATTAAACAATTCATCTGAGTTAAGTTTATATTCGATGAAATATCTTCCCAATATAATAAAACTTACACTAGAATAATGTAAGATTATATAATCCCAATATAATAATGACTGCATTAGAATAGGTAAGATTATATCTTCCCAATATAATAATGATTACATTAGAATAGGTAAGATTATATCTTCCCAATATAATAATGATTACACTAGAAGATATTAAATAAACTTACCTTAGATGAATTGCTTAATAATTAGAAATCACCACCTAATACGCAATGATTAAGCTCTTTTGGCTACACCAAGGCCAACATTCAGTTCAGATAATAAATGCAAACTGTAGACCACATTGTGAGTTTGTGACTCTCTTGTGCTACTTTTACTTTTTAATATGTAAGGAAATATTGATAAGAGTTGCTCATTAGCTTCAAATATAACATCACTCCATAAAATCAATTAGTTTTCCTCTATAGATAACAAACAAAATGATAACCCTTCTCAATTCCTTCTATATTTCTATCTCTTTTTCTTTCCTACACACTCAACCTCACACCTCCCTTTTCACTTTCTATCTCTCTTCTAATAGACTTATCTATTAACCAAAGAGGATTTGAACTCTAGATAATTCTATCCTTCCTATTTTGAGTTATTCCATGTTTTGAACTTTCTAATGACCTATTCAACATTGTAATAATTCACAAGATGGGACATTGATGGTCCACTTGATACCACAGTCTCTAAATAAACTCAGATTATACTAAAGTCTCATACCTATGCCTATAGACTTGAGTTTTATTTTGGTGCAATCATGACCTAATATAGGCAATGAATAATCCCAAATATTTAAAATGCCTATTGGGTATGACACTCGAGGTAACAAAAACAACAACAAACACGGTAGAGTCCCCCAAAAATGTCCCTAGAGGTAGTAAACCTAAACAATTACTCCCTTTGTCCACTAGTTAACTTCTTGGTTTCTTGGTTTCTATTACAGGCTCTCGATAATTTTTGTTAATTTTTGAGTTTTCATTGATAATTTGATAAAATAAAGTATTATTGTCGCATCTTGTTTTATAGAACTTTTGAAACACTTTTGATATATGTAATTTGTACTTTTTATTTCTACACCAATTTGTAAATAAAATGATTTTAGCACAGATGAGATTTTGTACGTTGTTTGAAACGGGAAGAAGTTAATTTGTGGACAGAAGGAGTAAATTGTGATAAATGCGATTATTGAGATGAAAATTGCAATCGTCAAAACTATACAAGATACTCGCTATGAATAAAGAGTGCAAATAGAGTTTTGCATTATTGTGTATTATATTTGTACTGATTACAAGTTGCCTCTCCCATCAACGTCCTCCAGAGAGTTATTTTTATGATTACATAGCTTATAGTCTTCTCAGCAACCACTGCTACACTGTGGTTATGACTGTCCTTATTGCATCCTCTGAAGCCGCATAACCATCAGAGGTGATAGTATGATATAAAACATGTCCTTTCCGGATATATTCAGTGGATCACATCTCCAGAGACATCCATCGTACTAAGCTAGGAGTTCTTCTTTGGACATTTCTGTGCAAGACCTGTTTATGAGCTTTTGGATCAGCTCATTACTCAATGATATTGGGGTCTGGCCCTTAATCTTGGTTGATGATGCTTTAATCTAGTTATTGGGATTATGGATCTGGCTCATACATACCACTAATGGGTTGGGCTTAAAGCATTGATCGTGAATCCAAAAAACCCATCAGCCCCTATAGTGATGTGGCATATATGCCAGTGTGGCATTTTTGCTGATGTGGCATGACAAATGGAGTGTGGCAACTAGATACATATTTAAGCCAGTAATAAACCATGAGAAGCTAACCTATACTTTTGAGACTCTTTTCACGTTTTGTCGTACTGCTTGGGTTCTTGTCCTATACACAGAAAAGGATAAATAGTAGATGTTATAAGATAATATAAAACGTAGACACTAATAAGATGAGAGAATATAATAACAAATCCAGGACATAGAATATCACAATACCTTTACAATTGGCTCATCACCCTCACTATACTTTATATGACGTTGATCATGCCATCCTTGCATAGCACGGGCAGCAGCATCTCTACGTGCTCTGCCAGATCCAGGAGTTTGATGACCATTACCCTGAACATGTTAAAGATGACTAGTTTGCAGAGCCATTTTTTAGAAGGTGGTGTGGTTCAGCTTATATGAGGCAATATCACAAACATTTAAGCGAATGTAAAGCTTGTCCAAAACAATATTAAAGGGATAAAAAGTTAAAATAAATATTATGATTTTCCCATTTTTATGACAACACTTATTTTTCTTACCTGAAGTTCTTTTTGTATTGCCTCTAGTTTCAAGGTTTGGGATTAGGGCCAAATTGTTGTTGCATTTCAATTTTCCAACTTTAAGGGAGATAGAACGATAGTTTTTACAGTTTGTTCAAGCAGTGTTGCACAATAAACAAGTACTTGCATTCTTTTGTGCTACGGGAAGATCACAAATTAGAGAAAATATGTTGAACTTCCATCAACATATCATATCCTATGCTCTGTTTATAGCTGACTATCAACAAAGGATGGGGTGGAAATACAGCACTAACAAATACCAAGAGAACACTTACCTCATTGTCAACCCCTGAAGGATCAGGGAGAGAGACGATAGAGAACTGAAGCTCACCAGTTTGTGTCTTATGCCGTTCATATTCTAGCAAAGCCTAAATTAGATGAAGGATAAGGCAAGTTGATATATTGAACTACATAACAGCTGAGGAAACTAACATGGCATTGATTTTTATTTAACAAGGAATAGATACATAACATATACACCTGTTACTACTATTCCAATTTAATGCTTAGATTCATATATTAGAATGAATGATGAACTTATAAACATTCTGTGTTTTATATTGAAAAAACAAAAAACGCTAGCAATTCTGCGGTGTAAGTCAAGCTGAAGATATTACCTTCTCATAGAAAATACGAAATGTCCATGACACTGTCGTACAAGTCCTGTTTGACAGTAATTATCACATCAATGAATTTGGACTTGCATGAAAATAAAAAACATGGAGTAAAATTTTAATCATTGAACCATTAATTCATTCTGAAAGAACTAAAATGCCGGAATGGTAGATACTTTTAGTAATTGGAAGGTAAAATACTAATTTGAATGATGATCCACTAATAGTGTAATACAGCTACCCAAAAACTCATAACTCAAAATGGCCAATGTGTAGTCTAATGGAAGATAAGATCAGCATCTGGTTCACAAATGGCGCTTGTCAATTAAAAATGTTTGAATTTATGATTATGTTAAGATATGATAGAAACATTAAATTGGATGGATTTCCAGGGTTGATTCCAGAGTTTGAAGAAGATCTGCAGGGTTCATGGCCCAACATGGAATTCATTTCAAGGTTTCTTCTTTCAATATGACAGAATTGACATACTCCCTCCGTCCCACCATTTTTGGGACATGAGGATGTGGCACAAATTAACAAAAATAAGAATGTTTTGTTGATATTGATGTTAAAAAGTAAAATATAGTAAGAATGAATGTTAACTACACAAATATTGCCATAAGTGGTATGAGACAAAAATAGACGGATTGATAACAAAGGTAAAAAGGGACAAAAATTGTGGGACGGAGGAAGTGTCAGACCATTGTGCAAATAGGGTTGTCCTGACCCTATGTCAAAGAGGTCCCCCTTGACACAACTCAATGATACTTACTTGGGAGGGTTGAAAGACTCGCCCACTTGCCTCCACAACTTTGATCCAGTTACCTTCAAAGTTCAGACACAGTGGCTCAGATTTATAAGGTAAACTTTCAGCAGGTAAAAAATATTCTTCAATTAACTAGGTCAATTGTGAAATAAACCAGAACATACACACGTGCCCAGCAAAACTCAAGCCAATTGAATGTAATCAAGACATCACTCAAGTAAACACTACAAAACCAGTGCTGTGCTAGACGTGGAATCGCCTAAGAGGAGAAAACTTTGAAGGTTTCTTATGCATACTCGGTGCTATAAAGGACAGTAGGCACCATGTGGGTGGCAACAAGCGACCTACTGCCTAGGCGCTGCCTAGAAAGGCCAAGTATTTAGCATGACTTGAATGTATACTTCATGATAAAATACAGTTTTATTAATAATAACAAGTACATTTCAATCGGTACGAAATCTTAAACTAAAATATTGTGAATTAAAGGAGCATCAAATTATTAACAAAACGCTCAACAAAACAAAGCGATCAAATCATCAAATCAAATATCTTACATTTTTTGAAGCAAATGTCCTTTACAGACGAATTACTTTCTGAAACATGAGAAGTGTTTAAATAAAACAGCATCATTTTAGCTAAAATAAAGTTGTAAGAAAGTTGTTGGAGCTGCCTAGACATGGCTAGGCATCACGACTGAGTTGGCTTAAAAAGGGGTTACTTGGACATTGGTAGGTAGCCGTTGTTTAGAACAATATGCATAATACGAAAGATAAATGTGTCCATATGGCTTGGTAAATCACTATTCGGATATAGTTCACCCAAGCAAGTGAAATAAGGATTCACAAACATTGACACAAGTCCCAAAGGAAGAACAAAACCATATCTTAATGCATGCAATATTAAAAGCCAAGCACACTGCTGATGAGAATTCTTACCGTGTCATAGCCACCCAACTTAATTACAGCTCTCCATAATCTAAAACCACAAAACAGAGAGAAACCCATTCATAATTGTATCGCTTGAAAAACATACGAGTATGAATATTTAATGAACCATGTGCCACCAGAGAAATAATTACTTGAGACAATTCAGTGGCTGCCCATAAAACTTAGGAGGTTTAAATTCCAAGGCCCTCTCGCGATAAAAAGCTTCTACTTCCCTCATAAACAATTCTTGATCTTCTATCTCATCAACGTCGACATCCATCTACAAATAAACAAATTCAATGCCAGAGTAAAAAGAGCATATCATTTAAGTTTTCACGTAATACCATGATGAACTTATGATCTAGCTTTTGACACACACATAATCACACGCCCAAAAATAATAACAATCCACGATAGCCAAAGCTACCTCGTGACACTGCAATACATACCTTTACAAAATCAAATTTATTCTTGAAAGTATCGCCACTAACTTGCCCAGATTTTGCAGCTGAATATTTCACCAGTGCATGTGGCGTAACAGGTTCATGCAACATTGTAGGAACAGAATTAACTTTCCCTTCTGTTTCGGAAGTTCCATCTAGTCTAGCCTCTTTATCATCCATGACAACAGCAGAAGCACTTTTATCCTCAGCTTTCGGCTTTTCAACTGTCATCATTTCATTTCCATTTTGTGGAATTTCATTCTCACTTTCATGAGCTTCGTCTTGCATTTCTCCTCTCTTGTCCTCATTTGGGAGGGATTCGTCAAGAGGTTGAGCATTTTCATTGAGTGCTTCCCCCTCTGTATCATCATCGACTGCTTCTGTGTCCATCAAGGCTTCACCTACAGCAAGATTTACATCTTCTTCATTCTGATTTATACAAGACTCTTCCTTTACATCCAAGATAGCATCTTTTGAATCACTTTTATGAATGTTTTGGTCCCCAAGCTCTGTCTCATCCCCAATCTCTCCTTTACCTTCCATCTCGGTGTCATCTGCCTCTGAATTTCCAGAATTTGTTTCATCCACAGCAGCTGCGGGAGGCAATTGTGCTCCCTCGGGTTTAGCCTCGGCATCAACTTTGTTCTCATCCAACCCTTGACCTTTGCTACCTTCGCTGTGTGACTTTGCTTCCACATTGTTCTCATCCATTCCTACACCTAGTTCCATACAGCACATCAAATGAATCAAGGCATTGTATGAACAAACCTAAAGCTCTCTATCATTTTAGTTTGTAGAAAAGCCAGAACAATGCTCGATGCCCACAGATCATGCAGGTCAAGCCAAGAACACGAGCCTTCTGTGTATGGACAGCATGAATTTATAAAAAATAAAAAAAGTAAACCATGAAACCCTAGTTCGGTTAAGGCGGAAGAACAATCACCATGTAATCACGTCTTTTACCTTCCTCTAATGCATTCAAGCCAATTAAAACCTTCAAGGCTGTGAAAACAATGAATTTAGGTAACACTTGTCTCCTTCTTACCAATTCAAGAAATAAACAGGAGGGAATTACGAAAACGAGTGCGGGCAGGAAAAAAACAAACACATGCAACGAGAATGGGAGCAAATACCTCTGCGGGAATGCCGACCAGAGCTCGGATCAGCTAGAATGAGAACAGCAATGGCGTTGGGGGTCTCGTATAGTCGGCGGGTCGAGAGTACCGGCAGAGAAAAACGCCGGGAATGTACGAACGGCGGGTGAGCGGTGCTGGGGAGGAAAACAAAATGGAGTAAATGAAAAGAAAACAGAAAATCTAGGGCGGTCGGCGGGGAGCGGTGGGGGGTGGAAAGGGAAAAAAGATGATGTGAATGGGGGGAGATGAAGCGGACAACGCCGGAACAGAAGAAGCACAGGAACGCCTCTCTCTCTCTCTCTCTCTCTCGCGGCTGCGCTTTCCTTTTTCTTCTTCTTGGTTTGTGGGTGGTGGTTGGGTTCAGATTTCAGAAGAATGGACCCTAGCTATAGAGCTAGATATATGGGCACGGCACAATTCACACACTCTTGTGCGTGCGTAACGTATCCTAATTAATTCCTACATCATATTTTCGTTCTATTTCAATCTAGACAAAGACTCACGCCAAAAATTATATCACAACATTATATCAAATCTATATACTAATATGCTGATGATTTACATTTACATAAAATGTTGACACATTAACAAAAATTTGTACTAATATTTTGCGTCTGTGTGAACTATCACCTTAGCGTTACACTGAATGTATATATGTGGCGTACAAATTGAGATACAAATAGCTTAATCCATCTCAACAATTCCCCCCATCCATATCATCCCAATTGTTAGACCACTCGAAATTCCACATGGGTTTGAGGTGTGGAGTTTCAAACATTTTCTCAAGCTTCAATCTCTCTTTTAATACACTCTTATAAATTTATGGACTATTCTGTTTATGTGGCCCCATTTAAAAATGGGTTAATTTTGGCTTCGGGAGAAGGGTCCTTGTTCATTGTGGCAGAGAAACTTTTCATCAATATGATCTCACATTACATCTGTCGTTTGATCACAACCTTTAAAAAAGAACATATAAAAGTTATCAATGATAGGATGCTCCGAGATGTCGACCCACGCGGACGCCAACAAAACTTCTTCCTCCGGTATCTATTTTTGAATTGACTGTGCTGCCTCGATCATCGGCTTTTTGGTCCTCGATTGTGGCTTGTGACTTCCGGCGTGCACTTTTTTCTGGAACCGACTCTGGGTCTCCTAGATTCACCGACCCCGTTTGGATTTCGAAAAACGTCAGATTATTCCTGTACGTTTGGTAAAGTCACATCGCGTACTCATTAGACGCAAGACCGGTTGGAGAATCGGAAGAAAGATTCATGACAAAATTTAAAAACTAGAGAAAGATATGAAAGAGGATAAAGAAGAGAGAATGAGAATATATCGTGAATATATATATATATATATTTTAAAATGAGAGTATTTATAGTTGAGAAATTTAAAAAAATTAAATTTGGCAACAAACAAAAAAATTGACCGTTGGGGGGGCAACAGCTCCATGGAGGCGTTAAAGGCTCTAATTAAGGAGGTGGCCATTTCCGCTGCCCTTATAACATGGTCCACACACACTTTTCATTCATATCTTACTTTTCATTCATATCTTGGTCACTTTTTTGCAAAATGTTGGTTGCATTTTTTTTGAAAAGCATCTTGTTGTATGACATTATAAATTTTGGATCATATGGATAGGGTTTACAATTTCACACATTGTATATATGGAGTACATTTTAAAATTCAAGTGTCATGCAAATGTTGGGTCAAGTGTTTGAAGTTTTCAAGAAATCTTATTTTGCAAATCGTTCCAAAATTACTTCCGAATAGAGAGTACTTCTCAAGTTCTTTGAAATCAAACAATTAATCCAAAGTAGTGCTTTTCCATATGACATGTGTAATAGGTGCACTATATAATTACTCCCTCCATCCCAAAATATATTACACATTTACCATTATATAGTCTTCTAATAATTTATTTTTGTTTTCATGTTTTTTATTGATCATTTGACCAAATAAATTCATGTAATTTGTAAGAATGTAAGTTCTATTTTCTTGGCTGTATAACAATTTGTAAATAAATATACTTTGTGTACTCTAATTTAAAACGGAGGAAGTATAAATTTTCAAGAGTGTTTCTCTTAAGTCTTGCCCACCCCATCTTTGAAGTGTCAACCCTCTCACGTTGAAGCAACCAAAGGACAAAACTCCTATACAAATTTTGAGCAACTACATTATTATTTCAAGTACTAGAGTAAATATTGCGTACTTTTTTTTTTGAAGGGTCCAAAAGGTCCTCTTATTTTAAAACATAAAAACAATAAATAAATAAATGAAAAAGGGAACCATTCCTCAGACCGCAGCGGACAATCCACTCTCAATTACCTCACAACTCAAAATTACAAGGATCAAAAGACAAGATAGAGATCCCAGGAGTCCTAACAACAGTGCTCAAACACACCAGTCTCATTTGTTTTCCACCTAGTGCAGTAGAAGACACTGGAGGTGCCATAAAATCTCTTCAATAAAGGCCGAGCATTTGCTGCTCATTGTTTAGAAGTTTGTGTTCCCGCCATTTGACATTACTGAGAGAATATTAGTAACAGAAGCCATGGCACTCAAAGCTGCTTTAAGCACATCTTGCGTGCACCCTGGTTTCACGATTGTGCGTACCTGGAGATACAAAAATTTTGAAAACGCGTACACAAGCAAAATGACCATTCACTCCAAATAGGTTCACACTTTTTTACGATTCTCAAGTCTTGCAGATATATGGTGGTAAATTGGAGAAAAGTGGAGAAAAGTTTTTTACTATCCTCAATATATGGTAGTAAATTGGAGAAAAGTTGAGTACCTTATCAAGATATTCCTGCAACTCCTTGATACGGCCCATGTAATCCTGGTCCTCGACACAAAGAGTTAAAGCCTTTGCATCAGCACCTGGGCCATCAAACTGAAGAGGTCCGGGATTCCTGTATACATCATCCAACAAGAACTTTGTGGCATTCTGTCTCAACAGCCTGCACCAAAAAGTGAAGCCCTGTACGTTTAAGAGTCTGTACCACATTGAAATATCTAAGGATATAGCCATGGATTCAGAAAATCTTGTGTTGAACTAACAGATCAATTGAATATATGAGGTGGTAATGGTTTGGAACTTCATGACTCATAATGTTGGTTCACAATACTCTACAAGAACAACAGAGGTGAGAGCCTAGTTTAGAAGGGAGACAAGGTATGGACTGTGGATGTAGTTAAGCAAGGATAATATGAGCTTAGAACATTCTAGACTATGTCATACTTGATGCACAATCTATTTCTTATTCAAATCCTAATTCTACCATCTCTTGGTTGGTTTAAAGTAGGGGAGAGAAGGAAAGAAAAGCAGGGATGGAAGTGGAGGAGTTTGTGGGAAATAAGGTTTTAGAAAATTATTAAAATATGGTATCTAATAGCCTTCGTTGTAATTGAAAAAGTTATACAGATTCCAATATACTCGTATATAATAGTGCAGCATATTAAAACAATAGAGTGAAAAAAGAAAGAAAAAACAATCCTCTTAAATCTCCAAAAGTTATAAATAAGATGAGAGTTACGAGAACATAAATTTTTTTAAGATATTTTATCTTCCACACATTCTGTTTATGTGTCTTCATAAATTTTTTATATTTTACAAACTAATTTAAAAGAGATAATTTCACCCCGATTCCTTAAACTGAGGTATTTTAGAAAGAAAGCAACTAATTTCGAACGAGAAACACCTATCTAGTAGAAATACTAATTTCTGAAATAGATCACAATAAATGAGAAGACCACACTGTTATATGTCTAAAAGAGACTTGGAAAGTACCAAAGTGTTTTAAAGGAAGTTGGAAAGGTGGTTTGAACATGTGAAGCGACATAGCGTTGTGGCCCCAATGCAGAGAAAAAATAAAACATAGAGAGGAAAATTAGAATAAAGCATACTCATATGTTTTCCCTCTTAAATCAACGGTAGCAGGATGAAGAGCAGGTCTTCCGAATGATGATGCAGCAGGACCATGACCATAACGCCTAACCGTCATCATAGCCTGCAGTCACATGACAGTCTTTCAAAACAATAAAAATGCATGAACCAGACATATTGCAGAATTACAGAAACAGAAAAACGATTTGGTAGAGAGTCCCTATCGCCATAAATGTCCTGACAATGTTGCATACAAACTTACAGTTATTGGAGCAGCTCCACAGCGCCACTTATTCACTGGATTCTTCAAGTTAGTTAAAGTTGCCAAGTAACCGTTCAAGCCAGCAGCCAAAATATGGTAACAGACATGACCAAGCACCTAGACATACAATCATTTATTCACTAAGAGTTCAAATACTTGCAAACACAGCAATGAACAGTACTTTCTAGACAAGAAACTCACATAAGCATAGTCACAATCAAACTTTGATGGCAGTGATCCACGAGCTTGATAACCAAAGAAATGACAAATAGCATTGAATTTCTTCCCCTTGTACTTTCCTTCTTTCTGAAAATAATTAGACAGCAAAAATGAAGGCTTGACAAAGTATAAAATAAGACACACCCGCCCCAAAAAAGAGTCATATTAACGTACAACTCCAAAAAGTCATAGAATCCTAAATGCACTCAATAAGAGAGTAATGTTTCACTAAACAACAAATTTTTTATTTTCATATGGTACAATTATGGGAAATCATCAATCATAGCTTAATATTAAAATTAATTCATTGGTTTAATTAATTTACACCAATGAATATATTGAAAATTTTTGGGAGATTTTTCATTAAATACTATAAATATATTGAAAATTAATTTTTTAAGCAATGAGCTTTTTTATGGAGAGAGTATATGTTTAAAAATATTTGTAACTTTTTTAGGGAAACTACATGCAACATTAGTTCTGTTTGATCAAATAGACTCTTTTTGTAGCACACAAAAAATTATGGAAGGGGACTTTGTGTATTTCAAAATGAATGGGAGAAATAAAAGCTATCTAGTCACATTATTCCTTACTGTTCGTTTGTTCATTTCTTCTTCAACTCGAAAAGCTAGAAGTTTCTCGGTCTCAATCTGTGAGAGAAAAAAAATCACCATTAGATGAGACAATCTCAACATACACCAGTACACAGTCAGCAAAGCAGCAAATGAATTACCTGAGATAGCTGAGCCGAGTCATCTGATTCAGGATGCAAGAGAAGCTGTAACATTGCAATGCTATGAAAGTAAGCACTAAAATAATTTTGAATAAAGCTGTGGATACTACATTCTTGAAGACTTATTATTCCTCCGCCTGTAAATTTTCTTTCCATTTGACTTTTATGGTCAACATTTTTTTAATTTTGACAATAATATGTGGAAAAAATACATTGGGTTTTGGTATAAGATTTTTGCAATTCAATAAACATAATTTTGAAATGTAGTTTTATAATTGTATAATATATATAAATATATAAATATAAATAAATAAATAAATATATATAAATATAAACAAATAAATAAATAAATATATATATGTGTGTATATATATATATATATATATATATATATA
>OOIL02003480.1:0-35117 GCA_900332095.2 Cuscuta campestris
GACAAATATACTTTTGTTAATCAAATATTTGATTATAAAATCAAATATATCATTAGGTGGAATATCAAAATATGTTTTGTATTTTTCCCCTTAGAATTTCGGCCATAGCATATTTGTAATATATCATATATTATTTTTACATCAATAATTATCATATAATTAAAATGATGAAAATTAAAAAATAATATATATATATATACACATATATATATATATATAAAATTTGTTTTGTCAAAATATAATTATCATATAATTAAAATGACACAAACAAAATATAATTTTAAAATACATATGTATTTTCGAAATACATACATACATATATATATATATATATATATATATATATATATATATATATAATTATCACAACTATATATTTAATATTATTGACACTAATGTAGTATACTACTCTCTTACAAGTCCTAAGTGTGTGACCATTTAGGTATCCATAACACTGGCAATGATATTAATATAAATTATTACCATAGATAATAAGCGGTATCTAGCAACACATTATTACCCTCAGATTATGAAAAAGACGTTCATCTCATCAATACCTTCTATGACACAAGACGTTATATAACTATTATCCTTCTGTCCTAAATGTCATGATTTAACACAAGGCATGGGATGTGTATCCTTGTATAGTTAAATCAGCTATTACTGAATCTCAAGTAGACTGGCAGGGATCAGATATTTATCAGTCTCTGGATAGAGACATATCTGGGCATGGTCATGCACTTTCCCAAGTCCTACTATTCAGTGGGCCCATTGACATTATACTTCTATACAGTAGAAGGGACAAATCTTGTATCTGTTATTCACATCTCTAAATATGCTTAGCGGCATACCCAACACATAACTGTACGTCTACTAGTATTTCAGATAGCATTAGTTATGAATCAAAGCATACGGCCCCACATATCAGAGAATGTAATAACTTCAAGTCTGAGGATAGTTATATCAAGATCGATTTGAGAATACTGATAAACACATTACTGTAGATGCATGCAGTATTCTCAAGATGGGTCAATCCAGTCACATATTATCGATATAATATGCACCTACGTACATATTAAGATATCACAATACCTATAGTCTATGAGACGCAACTATCTCATCTCATACGTACTAGTCTTGATACGTTATGACGTCCGTATTATCATAAAGTGCGACTAGGGATATTCTAGACATAGCCTTCGTCAAGAAGTAACAGTCTCATAATCAGAACATCGTAGTCCTCATCTATGTTACTAAAGCGCTATCCTCTATGGACTGAAGCTATGTTATGTTACACGAGATATAAAACATACTTCAAGGCCTTTCATTCATGATAAAGTGTACAGTTACATAGGTATTTGATTGCCGCTAGGGCACCTAAATACAACAATATGAAAGCTTGTCGCTAGAATGCTTATCGTCACCATTATCTGCCTGGATTAGTGCCGCCATCTTTGGCATTGTTGTTAAGGTTGGAGCACCTAATCAATGAGTTTTGCTTGTCTACAGGAGCACTACTGTCCTCGATGACGCAACTGCTATTGTCTCCTAATCAAACGCACGAAGGCAAAGTGATGGATTTGATTCTCCAAATTAAAGGCTAACATTTGATTTTGAATTGAGCACTGGATACAAATTATCGAACTATTTGCAATAGCGTCCCCTCTTGTGGTTAGGCCTTTTAAACTAAACAATTATCATGGATTAATCCAAAGTTTACCAATTCAATAAACGACACATCATTAAGTTTTTTTATAATCTTATTTAATAAATTTGTCAAGAATATGAAGTGTGCCTAAATAGCGAGGTTATCACACTATAGAACTTATTGATGTTAATTGTATGTTAAACTAAAATTGTGAAATAGGCCACCTAGTAGTACTAGGCAGATCTTGATTGAATTAGAGGTCATAAACACTAGCAGGATTAAGATAAGAAACAGGCCTTGTGGGGCGCAAGTGCATACCCAATGGCCTTTGGGTTAAAACGTACGTATGCCAGACCAGGACCTATCTAGCAGTGACTGATAGGGGCTCCAACGTGTCTCAAGGAAGTTCTCTTGGTTTCAAGAGTGGCTCCAGGCAGTGACTGGAATGCCCGTGATTTTAGTTTCATGTGGTTGAATCTTAGCCTAGTAGGTTAAGTGTAACAAGAACGAGTAGGATTTGAGTTGAAATAAGTAAACACTTGATCATGGTATTCAATAATGATATTTGTTGAATCTTCTGATATTGTGTAATTATATACTAATGACTGTTAGTCCATGAGTTGTATTAGCGTTAGATACTTCCACACTCAATACTATATGCAGGTAGAGATCAAAGATTGGATGAGCGATTTGGAGCACTATGAGGCGTGACGCTGGTGGATGGCCCAAAGTTGTTGTCTTAATTTAAATACTTTGTTGAACTGGTTTACTTAATTTACAAGAATGTTGGATGTTGTCTAAAGGCTTCTGTAAAGTTTGATTATGTTACTCTTATCATTTTGCGAATTGTTTTTAAATAAATGTAAATTGATGTTTTATTTTAAATGCTTTTAAAATAATTTATGCATTGAATACCAAATTAGTAGCAACCCGATTTGATAACGTGCTGGTTCGAGTTACGCAGGTTGGGGTGTTACAAATTCCATATCATTTTATTAATAATGATGCTCTAAAACTATTATTAGTCTAAGGCTCTAAAACTATTATTAGTCTAAGGCTAATTTATATTGCTAACGAGGCTCTTAAATTATGATTAGTTTAAGGCAATTTATATTGATGACGATGCTCTCAGACTTTAATTAGTTTAAGGCATAACACAAAAATCATGACCTATGTTATAGGTCTTATAGGTCAGCTCGAAACTGAGCGGCGGTCTGCTCACCTTCGGGTTGGGTGGTACCCCTAAACAAATAGATACTTAAGTTTGGTTTGTGTATCTCGTATGTACGTTTTAAGCTAGGCCACCAGATATCATATCACCAAGGCCTTACTAAATTGGTCACATGGGGTCTATTTTAGATTTCTTCTAGATAGTCTTAATCATTAATTTAACACAATAATTTCATAATTGTAATCACTCAATAATACCTTCATCGTAATATAATCAATTTGTTATAATAATTTCATTATTAATAATCATAATTATTTAGGATCTAAACATGCAAACATATTGTTATAATCATAATTTCAATCACAACTATCCTATGGTTTATTTTGTCCATAATAATATTTTGATATTTAATCAAGATAAGATCATCATCATTATTTTATAATCATATTCGCACATGGCACTATTTTTACTTTTAACCATCATGATCAATTTATAATTATGATCATCATCGTATAACGTCTAACAAATAGTGGCATAACGTCGAGTATTAATACTCTAACTTACCATCATACAACAATTTAAAGTTTTAGGATTTTTCAAGTTTATTTTCGAACAAGTTTAATTTTTGGGCAGCGCTGAGCTGCCTTTGGCATTACCTTGATATTGTTGGACGGTAGTTCACTACCGTGTGACAGTAGTGAGCTACTGCTACCGTATAATGAACACAGACATGACTAGTACTTTGTCTTCTTTGTTAGTTACCAACCTTCATTCTAACTATATAAAAATGTTCTCTATCATCCATAGAACATTTTTAAATAGTTTATTTGAAGCTTTAACAACAAAATCAAATTTGGTGATTATGAGTACACAAATATTTATACCATCACATGTATATGAATCAATATATTCAAGAATAACTCCATGCCTTATAGCATCATTCAAAATCATAGTACAAACCTGAAAATCGACGATATGAAACTCAATGAATGAACGAGAGTACAAACAACGTCGCAATTCATAAAGTTCGTCACTTCTTGTCACAGCAACACCAATGCTGGTATTTTGGCCATAACTTCTTCATTACTCAATGAAACCGCAAACCATTTAAAGCTATGATCTATGGATTCGTAAGACATAGTGCTACAACTTTCGTGAAGAAACCATATTAAAACAACAAAGTTTAGGAGGTCATACGTCACCTAGAAGTGGATTGATTAGCATAGAGGTTTTTCTTCTCTTCAACATTCTGGCCCAAGTTCTGGCAACAACTACGGCTAACTTTGGTGACTTTGACGGCGACGATCACTTGCGGCACAATCTTTGAACTCAAGTGAAACTATAGGTAAAAGAATGAAAAAGATTGGCGGAGAATTGAAGGACAACAGAGCTTTCTTTTATAGCAAGAGAATGGAGGAGAAAGTCATGAGAATATCTTCTTCAAATCCTCATTCGGCGATTTCAGCAGCTTAGTGGGATTTTGGGGAATTTCTGACGCCTCTTCCTTGATAGGGACTAAAATGGTCTCAATCAGAGTACACTTTTTGGTCCAACTCCATCCAAAGTGAAATTTGATTATACCGTTGTGATCAGAGAGTCAAGCTCTATGCAACGATATAATTTTATATTTATTTGAAATGCTTTTTCTAGCATCATATTTTTGGGTGTTTGACTTTGATAAAGTCAAAATTGTTTTAATTGACATATAATTAAAAAGATTCTTATATTAAATTAATATTATTCAATCTAATGATTCATTCCTATATATCCTTCTTCGAAAGTTAAACATTATTAATCACTTCTTAATTTTATACCAGTTACATATTTTAATATTTTAAAATTGTCACAAATCAAAATCTCTAAATCAAATTTGCTCATAAAAATATACCGTTGAATTCGTCTTTTCGAGACCCATCCGTAAAACTTAGTTTTAGCAAAATATCATTAACTTGAAAAATTCCTTCATTTTTAGTCAAAGATAGAAATAATACATTGTTGTACCAAAATATAGTTTTAAAAATACTTTTATCATAAACTAACTTTTAGACCATATTTTGGAGCGTTACACAATGGGCAAGATCTATCCGATCTAGGGAATATGTTTAATGGATAGTGCCGAATACGATTAAGATTAGTTATGTGGGGAGAAGTTTAACTAAATTTCTTAAAAAAAGTCTGATATGATTAAGATGCTTGAATGTTATAAATACCTAAGGTTTTGAATAAAAGGGAGCTCTTTTCTTCAGATTATTGAGTTCAGTATTCTTATCTCTTATATAATATTATTTCTGTAATTACTCTGAGATTCTTGTGAGAATAATAGTCAGTGGGGTTAAACGCCATCACTAACTTTATTTATGCCTATCATAAAAAAAGTACAAAATTTATTTAAAGGTGATTTTTTTATTAATTGAAAAAGATAAAAATTAGCAAAAGGAAAGAGAAAGAAAACTAGTTTTAAAAAAACTAGGAAAAATAAAAAACTAAAAAGAAAAAAAACTACAGAAATATGTAAAAGGAAAGAAATGAAAAAAAATAAACAAACAAAAAAAGAAATGAGAAAAAGGAGAAAAATAAAGAAATAAAAACAAAAAATTACAGAATAAAAAAGGGGGGTGAAAAATAAAAAAGAAAGAAGAGAAGGGTGTAAGAATGAAGAAGAAAAAAAGATTGTGGGGTCAAAATGAAATAAACATAAATAATATGGAAGACATTGATGCGTAGCCATGTTTGTTCTGTTCAACTTATTTTTTCAGTTTATTATTTTTTTTATTAAAATCATATTAGATTAGATGAGATCAAATCTTTAAAAAAATTGAGAATCTATTCTAAATTTATCTATGGATTATTACAACTCAACTAAAATTCTAAGACAATAAAACTTGAAATGAATGTTCAAAATAAACGATTACTTATTAAAAAAATATAAAAAAATCAATACATTTAAAATGTATTCCAAATTTCATGTCTCTATTTTTTTTATTTGGTATTTTTTATTGAGTTTTTGAGGATTCTTTTGATTTCTTGAAGAATAATTAAAGTACTTCTAGAATAGTAAAGCCCAAAAATATCAAAGGCTAGCGCTGCTGTGTTAAGAGGGGGTGACTCACAAAGCATATACAAAGTAGCATATTCTTCTTCCTCTTCAGCCGCTCGCAGCCCAGCTAAACCTTATTTTCTTCCCATTTCTAGTTTCGCCAATTCTTCTCTCCTCCGTTTCTTGAAGAATGCATTCCAATCATTTGCTGCTCGAAGAACCCATTAGGATGGCCTCCATCTTGGAGCCATCCAAATCTGTGAGTCTGGGATATTTGTTTATTCTCATAATTGTGATTTTAAATTCAGATCCGGGATTTGCTATATCGGGTTCTGTTTTAACTCTCCTAAAATATGATTTTGTGATTGTTTCAGAATTTCTTCCCTGCAATGACGAAGATCGTGGGGACACTGGGTCCCAGGTCTCGTTCTGTAGATGTTATTTCTGGGTGTCTCAACGCTGGGATGTCTGGTAATATAATTGATTAATGATATCAGCTTATTTTGTTTATAGAATCATCGTTTTTGTGTTGTTTTAATGTTTTAGCGTTTGGGGTATTGACATGCAGTTGCAAGATTTGATTTTTCTTGGGGGGATGCGGATTATCACCAGGAGACTTTGGAGAATTTGAGGACTGCAATTAAGAAAACAAGGAAGCTATGTGCTGTATGTATATAAAACCGTGCTTGTTCTTTTTACATGCAAATATGGACATATGATTGTTTCTAGTCTTCTCGGTGGAGGGTGGTAGTATCTGTTAGCGAGTTAGGCATGATGTAAAACTAGTACTAGTTCGATATCGTATTTTTTCATGCTTTCTGTTTTTTTTGAAAAAAACAAGATTATGAAAACAATAAGAATGAGTTCCCGTTTTTTTGTTGGCAATTTTCAAAACTAACCTTGTTAGTATAAATGCGATGACATTTTAATTTATTTCACTAGTATCGAATTACCACTAAAACTATAAAACAGGATTCAGGAAAATGTAAACTGGCAACAATACCAGAAGCCATAAACATCTTGTTTGTTTTTTGCGCCCTCCGGTCTTTAAAGTAAAATAAAATCAAGTGGTAGTCTTTGTGGTTTTGTTAGTATTTTGATATGTGCAATAGTATGACAGTAAGGTTTAGACTTATAGGTGTGGACTGTGGAGAAATAAGGTTCAAGTATGGTGTATTTGTCCCTTTCAGGTCATGTTAGATACAGTGGGTCCGGAGTTGCAGGTGGTTAACAAAAGTGGGAAGGCTATTTCACTTGAAGTTGATGGAATTGTTACTCTCACACCTGATCAGGGCCAAGAAGCTTCTTCTCAAGTGTTGCCAATAAATTTTGATGGGCTTTCTAAGGTTCATCTATTTTACATTTTTTTATTTATATATGTACCTAAAGAGAGAGAAATGTGTGTGTGCGCGCGCGTGTATTTGTTTTCACGCATTTACAATTTGTTTGATTGTTATGAAAATCCCACCAAGGTGCGGGTGGTTTTCTGTCTACGTCTCAACTACTTTATTTGTACCCCACCTAGCTTTGAGTAATCCCGACTAGGAAATAGGCGTAGTGCAGTACCTGGCGGGTGCCTAGCATTTTCCACCACATTCATTTTTTGTACTTTTTCATACAAATGATGCATACAATAAATGTGCACTTGGTTACTTCTACAGATGACAACTGACAACTTTGCTTTGCAGGTTGTGAAGAAGGGAGACACCATTTTCATTGGCCAATATCTCTTTACAGGAAGTGAGACTACTTCTGTTTGGCTAGAGGTATGAGATCAAGTGTATTTTTTTGTTCTTTCCTCACTTGAATGCACTTTTACAGTTTTACTCATCATATCTGATTGGATAAAGAAATGGGTTTATCATATTTGTGAGTACTGTCAAGTGGATTACCATGTACTAGTTTGAGATTTAGCAAAATATTCTATAGCTTTATCTTTCAGTGTACAAGGTTGGTTTGTTTCAACTCTACGACTTATGGCTCTGAATGACTTGTGCAGGTAGATGAAGTGAAGGATGAAGACGTGCTCTGTGTGATTAAGAACTCTACAACTTTGGCCGGATCATTATTCACTCTGCACGCTTCTCAAATTCATATCGACTTGCCTACGTTATCTGCTCAAGATAGAGAGGTAAGTGGCTTAACAACTGAGCACCACAGACACCATAGGCTAGATTCTAGAATCATGTGCATATTCAAGCTGCAATACAACATTAATATCATATCGTGATGCGATGTAGATGTATTTATGTTAAACTGTTTCATGCGAGCACATTTGTCGTTACAGGTCCCATTGTTGCTGATAGCTTTATGTCTGCCTAGTCATTTATTAACGAATATTGTTATTAGCTTAGTCAATTCTAATTGACAATCAAGTAGAAAATTATCATAAACTTGTGCTGGTTCATTTTTTCGTTCTTCTTTTACATCCTATCTGTATGCTTTCTAAACAAAGATAATTATCATTCTATGTTTTAGGTTATAAGCACATGGGGCGTGGAAAACAAAATTGATTTTCTTTCACTGTCTTATACAAGGCATGCAGAGGATGTCCGTGAGGTGGGCTAAGCATTGATATTTCTCTTTTTTTTAGTGCCAGATGATTATGCATTTTGAGCTTTTTGAAGTAAAAAAATTCCTAGATGTTTCATCAGTCAATTTCAATTATGCTAATGAGAAATGGCTGGATTTGATGTATTTCAGGCTCGTGAGTTCCTGTCTAAGCTTGGCGACCTAAGTCAGACTCATATCTTCGCTAAAATTGAAAATGTAGAGGTAAGTTGTCTTTTAACCATACAGTTGATACCTTAAAATTTTTCTATACTTCTACTAATCACTAATCAGTGTTGGTTGATAGTTTACTTCTATTTGCCCAATACAATGTCAATAGGGTTTAACTCATTTTGATGAGATCCTTCAAGAGGCTGATGGTATCATTCTTTCTCGTGGTAATCTTGGCATAGATCTCCCGCCTGAGAAGGTTAGTTAATTATGTCAATTTAAAGACCACTGCTCCACAGATCTCTTCAACCTCAATATTTTATTTATACTTCTCTTTTTTTTTGTAATTGTATTGCAATAGCTTTGGGTAAGTAGATAAATACAAATGAAATTTTGAGGTCATGGCCAAATTTGTTGTTTATCCCAGAAAAGTGAAAATATCTCAACTATGGAGTCCAGTATTTGATTAAATTTGTGTCATGGTAAGTGATTGATTTCATGATACATTATGTTGCTCCGCAAAAATATTCCATGGGATTTTCAGGTCTTCCTGTTTCAGAAGGCTGCGATGCATAAGTGCAATATGGCTGGAAAACCAGCAGTCATAACACGTGTTGTAGATAGTATGACAGACAATCTTAGACCTACACGTGCTGAGGCAACTGATGTTGCTAATGCTGTACTGGACGGTAATTTTTCAATCTTATTATTCTATCAAATAAGATCATGTTTTTCAAACAAAATAGAATTGATTCGGTGTGGTGCAAGAACACTTTGAGGTCCATGCAACCCCACCCCATCATTTTTGGCATCTTTCTGGCTTCAGCCTTTATATCACAGTTCTCTTGCAAATAAAAAAGTAGGCAGTTAGGCATGTTGCAATGTTTTTCACGTTGTCATGGATTTGTTGTCAAAATTTAACAATATACTGTCATAACCTTTAATTATAGGAACGGATGCTATTCTTCTTGGTGCTGAGACTTTGCGTGGTCTGTACCCTGTTGAGTGTATTTCCATTGTGGGCAAAATTTGTGCTGAGGTAAGATTAGGTTGGTACAATTAGAGAACCAACCGTGTGATTTTCTAAAGCTTTAGCATTGTGATCTTGTTATAAATATAATTGTTTTCACCATTTATTTTCTTGATTTATGTATCGTAACTGATTAACTCTTACTTTTGCTGCTGCAGTCAGAAAAGGTTTTTAATCAAGATTTGTACTTCAAGAAGACTGTCAAATTTGTTGGGGAGCCTATGACACACTTGGAGTCGATTGCCTCCACTGCGGTAGTTTTCTTTAATGTGTTGCTCTTGAAATCGACCCCACCTTTCCCCTCTAAATGAAACTGAAAAAGAGTAGATTCTATAAATAGTCCTTTATAACATGGTGTTATATAGTCCTCAATTCTAAGATATTATGTTCGTGGTCCACTATATTTGAGAACTATTCTATAATCATTTCTTTGTGGACTATATGTGGAAAAACATATTTGGGTCCAAACGACTGTTCATGGAATAGTTCTCAAACATAGAGGAGCACAAACATAATATGATTGAGGACTACACATGGAAAACATTTTGTTGTAAAGGACTATTTATAGAACTTACTCATTGAAAAAGTACAAGAATATCATCCATAAAGCTCACATAAGTTCATTTCTTGTCCCGTAGGTACGTGCCGCCATCAAGGTGAAAGCATCTGTAATTATTTGCTTCACTTCATCTGGAAGGGCTGCAAGGTTAATAGCAAAGTATCGCCCAACAATGCCTGTGCTATCAGTTGTCATTCCTCGCCTCAAGACAAACCAACTCAAGTGGAGTTTTAGCGGTGCATTTGAGGTTATATCCTTTTTTCACTCACGACCAAAATGTCACACGTTTACATCTAGTAGTGTACATGTTTGTGTACGGGTGTTTGCATAGGGCATTGTAGTTTGCTTATTGGACTAAACGAAAATAATAATGAAACGATATGGTATAATTTTTTATGAAGTTTTGATGAAGTTTTGGACACATTAAAATTTTTTAGCTTATTACTTTTGATGAAGTTTTGGACAGTGAATGCATCAAAGGGTGTAACAGAAACAACCTATTTGTTATTTACTGGGGTATGGTTGTGTAGATCTTGACCCTCCAGACCCAACAGAGTTGGGTTTGTCTTATTTTCACAATTAGTTTTCATTGTTAATCCAGATCACATTATCCCTTTTCAATTTAATCATTTGTAATTAACTTTTGAATTTGGTTGTGTTTCTTCTGTAGTACCTCTCATGTAGTTTCTGTGTGTGTGTTACTTGCTGCTGTTAAACCTTGTGAGTAACATAATTGCTACTTATGTTTCTAGGCAAGGCAATCCCTTATTGTTCGTGGTCTCTTCCCGATGCTTGCTGATCCTCGACATCCTGTAAGTTTTCATTTTATGCTGTTACCCTTCTGTCTAGAAGACTATAAATAATCTTGCCGAAAATTCCCTTAGATGTTGGTAATTTGTATGATAATCACATGCCAAATAGGGGGGAAATCAACCTAATTCTCGTCCGTTTTTACAGGCTGAGTCTACAAATGCCACAAATGAGTCTGTACTAAAAGTTGCACTTGATCATGGCAAGGCCTCAGGGGTTGTGAAGTCGCACGACCGGGTTGTTGTTTGCCAGAAAGTGGGAGATGCATCTGTGGTCAAGATTATCGAACTTGAGGACTAAAAGCTGCTACACGTTTTCGCATCATCTCTATCACAGTTTTTCGCGGTGGAGGTGGACCCCGCCAAAGCCGTTACTGTGACTGGGGATCGCGTGTTTTGGATTCATACAATTTCACGTATAATAACGCGTAGTTTGTACTGATGGGTAAACCTATTGATCCAAACCCTTTTTTTTGTCTGCTTGTGCTTTTGAAAATGAAGCTGTCTGTATTTCAGGGTTTTCAGATTTCTGCATCATTTGTTGCCACACTTCAAGAATAAAAGTCTAGCAACTAATTGCAAAATATAATTCTTTCGGAAATATCAACACAAATTTCGTATGGCCCCTCTTTTTTAATAACACGCTTTGTCATAATGTGACAATAAACGCAATTGGGGCACCTACGGTGTTTCGTTTGTAATGATGGTTTCTATCCCCTTAATGCCCCTTCCCCTGAATAGCTGATTGTTGTCTAAAAGAATGTACTCCGTAATTTCTAATGATGTTCTGACTTGTACTCCTATTCCAAACTAAGGTTCTTGTTTTGGTTTACAATGGTTTGGTTATACTCTATGTAGTTATTTTCAGTTTAATACTTTCTCCGTCTCAAAATGTTTGTTGCATTTGTTTTTTCAACAGTCATGAGAAGTTTTATTTATTTGTGCGCTTTCATTGGTTATTTGATAAATAAGATTTTTTTTATACCTCTTATTTTTAAAGAATTTTTCGTGTAGTTTTCAAATATGTAAATTTTATTTTTTATTTCGTTACCAATATTTTAAAAAATGAATTGAAAAAACTTGATAATTTGCCCCGTTTTTAGAAATATGGTAAACACTTAAATGAATGGAGTAGGAGTATATTTTCAAAAATGGTTTAGACAATTAGAAATAAAAATATATGGAGTATATATATTTACAAATTATATCAATTCTATAAAATAAGTAGTGATTTGACTGTTATTTTATTTAACGAAGAAGATATAAGTTGACAATATGGATAGTAAAGTGGAATCTTGTTTTGGGATAGTAGTATTTTTTCCGAAACATTGAAACCAATACTTCATTAAGTTGTCTGTTACGGAGTACTTGTCATCGTAAACTTTTATGAGTAAAATACCTAAACTATTCCAAAAATAAGTCACTCTTCTCCACTTTATCTTCTCCTTCATCGTCACCCCTCCTAAAAAGTAATGACAATTTCGAAAAATCAACTCTATTTTTTATTTCCTTAAATATGCCCAAAAGTCAAAACAAACGTTTTAAAACGGGACGGAAGGAGTACTATTTTCCTTCTTTTTGTCTCTAGTTTTGGGTTCAAAATCAAACTGAATATGTAAAATTCACCCGTATATTATGTCAAGCATTTTATCATCAAAATACATATTAGTACTTCTTCCGTCCTAAATTAAAATGTATGTTTATTGTTCAAAGACTCAAATTTTATTCACTTTCTTTTTCTATTTTTAGTAGTCGTTTGATAAAATAATATAGTTGTGTCACCACTAGTTTTGTAGATCTTTTGATGTAGTTTTTAAATATTTAATTTTTATTTTTTAATTATACACAAATGTTTATATAAAATAATTTAGAAATAACTTCAGTCGAGCATCGTAATTCAAAACAAGCAATTTTAATTGAGACGGAAGGAGTAGTATATATAATTTGATTCATACATTACAAAATCATAAACTCAATATAATTTGTGTTCGTCGATGGAGTTCGATTAAAATCAATGTCAACGCAAATTTTTTTTGATCGAGTATTTTGATATGTGATGGCTTTAGATTAATGTTTGTCTTAGCTAACACAAGGGGATGAGTGGAAAGTTTTCATGTATTTTTGTAAGAAGGACGTTATGAACCAAAAATTGCTAAGTGAATTTTTGAACTCAGAAGTGGAAAGACGTTTTTCGTATAGTAAGAAATACAGTATTTTTGAGCAAATTGGTAAAAGAAAGTCTTGATTATTTTCGTAAAAAAAAGTCTCAATAGTGCAAAAGCAATTGTAAGACGGACAATGTTGTATGGGCGAAATGTTGGCCAATGTGCAAAACTTCGAGTACTAGAAATGAGGATGTTAAGATGGGATGCACGGAGATTCAAAGATGGATAGAATAATGAATCATCCTTCCTCCGTCCCAAATTATAATAGCTGTTCACTATTTACATGGTCAAACTTCACTCACTTTCTTTCTCTATTTTCGTTAGCAATTTGATAAAATAAAATATTATTGTCACTTCTAGTTTTGCAGATCTTTTGATGTGGTATTTTAATATATAATTTTTATGTTTGAACTCTTTACCATTTGTTATATAAAATGATTTGAAAATAATTTCAGTCAAATATCGTAAACCGAAACAGGCACTATAAATTGGGACGGAGATATGATAAAAAATAGTCATATCACCACTTGTGTTGTAGGACTTTCGGTATACTCTTTTAAATATGTAGTAATTTTTAGTTTTTAATTCCACTCCAAATCTAATGTAAACTAATTTGAAAATAAAATCAAATATCATTAACCAAAATTGACACTTTAAAATAGGACGGAGGGAGTTTAATACTTACTCCCTGCGTCCCAAAAAATTTGCCACTTGTTTTTACAATAGTCGCAGAAACTTTTGTTAATTTCTACATTTTTATTGGCTATTTGATAAAATAAAATATTTTTGACACCTCTTATTTCAAAAAACTTTTCATGTTTTTTGATAAGTAAATTTAATTTTATATTTCTATACCAATATGTAAATAAAATGATTTAAAAAAACTTACAAATACCTAAGGACGGAGAGAGTATATGATTTTTTAGGTCTCGGTTATGCAAGCAATCAAAACAGACACAGTTATTTACCCCGTGATTGATTTAGCTCTATCTGTGGTGGTCAAGAATTTCTTCAATTTGGTTTTTTCTTGACTTGTTAAATAGAAAAATGCTAGGTGTACACCACCCCCTCCAATGCCCACATATTTTGGCAAATAAAATAAACAAGAAATAAAAAAATAAAAATAAATGGTAGAAAAATGAGTCGTGTACATTTAGGGTACACCTTTGATATACCCCTAACATCAACTACAGTAGCAACACTAGGACCAACGCAATTGCAATAACTACCTTTATTTACATAGTAAAAGATTTCGTCTAAAAATGTCTAGTTCATCTTCAAACAGTCTATTTTATAAATAAATCTTTTATCATTAAATTTTGTTCCAACAAAAACCTGAGCACAACTAGTTTTCCGCAGAGCTCGACGACATTCTTACTTGCCAGAGCGAATAGGGATTAGAGAACCGGATGGCCTAAACATAATCAATAACTTCAAAATTTAAAAACAAGAGAAAATATTCTGCCATGGGTCTGAATTACTGGTGGGATACAAGAAACACCCCAAAGTAGAGTGTCTGTACCAAAAGGACACACAAGTATCTCTTGATTATCGAAATTACTCATAAACTGTAAACCAAAAAAAAAAGGAGGATAGAGAGCTTAGCGTTTTCCACCGCCTCCTCCAAGCTTAGGACCCTTTGCTTGTGCACCCCCCCTGGGGACGTTACCCTTCCCTGCCTTCTGTGATTTGGCCAGCACCTCTGCTTTCTTAGCCTTCTTCTCATCTTTTGTTTTCCTAATCCGTTCCTTAATTTCACTGACCAAACAAGAACCCAATTTAATCATATATTAAAAGATCTTTAATTTTGTCTAGTGTGAGTGTTAAAAGGCTTAGATTGTGTTGGTTTGAAGGGAGGCTTGGTGTATATCTCAATTCTCCCGTACACTCTGAACCAAACAAAAACCTTAGGGCAAACATACCGGAGAGCAGCCTCCCTTGCAGCATCTCTGACCTCTGGTTTTTCAGATCTTTTCTTCTGGATTACCTCCAAGGTTGCACCAACAATAGATCTAGAGTAAGGCTTTTTTGTGGCACGTCTCCTCTTTTTGGCAGTCTCTTGTGCAAGATCCTTGGAAGTCCCAAAAATAAAAGTCGATTAAGCATGAGCAAAACTCAGATATTACACACGGGTGTAAAATGCAAGCAGGGTAAGAAATTATCTTTAAGATGAAATAGTCCAAGTTTCTAACACAAGTTATCAAAAAGATGAAGATCAATGAAGATAAAATTGTTTTGAGAGGATTGAAGTTCATGAAAAATATTAGATTACGCCTGTCAAACAGATATGACGATGAACCAACTAAACTGAACATACAAATCAATCAAGTACATGGTTTTTGAGTTCCTCACCTTCTTGTGCTGTTTTCTGTACACAGCAGTCCATGTAAGTTTGGCAGGCTTCAGACGGTTATGGAAATATCTCTTACATTTTGAATTGACAAACAAGAACACCTATAACAAGGAAGTGCCCTTAAAATGCAACCAAAACTCACATACAATGGAACTCAAAAGTCACCAGAAAATAGATGGAAATACAATAGCAATTTATAAACACAAACCTGGGAATCTTGGCGCACAAATCTGATGCCCCTACCAGGATAAATCTTGCCACCACTAAACCGGCAAAGTTCAGTCCTGAAATCACAAGAAAATGAAAATAATTTCATGGTATTAGAAAAATATCATGCCTTGTGGAAATAGCATCATGCTCTTCTCCACACCTTTGAAAGATTCAAAAACTTAATTAATGAAGGATGAAACGAATGTAGAATGAGAACTGTTTCTTGATACAAGAAAACAAGTGAATTTTCAAAACAAACCTTTTTCCAATTAAAAAAGAAAAAGGAATGCCATATCTTATGTCAAGGAACCACTCAACCAAAAGTGCAAGCTTGTGGCAGGCCCATAAAACTGATAAAAGATTTCCATTTTAAAACCCCTCACGTCTCTCGTGAAGTAACTTAATTTTTTTAAAACTAGGTAGCATACTAGCATTGAGATTTGAGATTTAAGCTCGTGACATCTTGGTCAGGAAACAACTAGCCCAAGAGAGATTTTTATATTCTAAGATTCTTAATAGCATCGGGCAATGATGACAAGTTTTTTTATTAGAGATAAATGGAAAAAAGAATTTCCTGGAGCATGCAAGTGTGCAAATTCAATATCTCCACCCATTTTTACATGTTCTGACATGCTCTACTTCCTATAAAAGGCTCCACAATTGACTTGACACGGAAATTATGAAAAGTATTATGTGATTGAAAGTAATGCACAAGAGATAGATATTATATATGCCACAAAAACATTTCCAAAAGTGGAGAGTGATTCTTTTGATACCGACAAAAAAATGGAAACTTTTTATGGGACGGAGGGAGTGCTAAAATTTAATACTAGATGTTCCTTAAAAAATGTTTCACCATGTTATGGTTTCTCTCACATTTTACTCATTTTAAGTTTAAAAGATGTTTGAAATCTAGCTTTAAGATTTGATTATGAAAAATTAAAATCAATTGAAAATTGAGTTTATAAACACTGGTGGAGGTTATTCTACTA
This sequence comes from Cuscuta campestris, assembly GCA_900332095.2. Lineage (NCBI taxonomy): Eukaryota > Viridiplantae > Streptophyta > Magnoliopsida > Solanales > Convolvulaceae > Cuscuta > Cuscuta campestris. The sequence goes on from OOIL02003480.1 coordinate 16,696, forward strand.
CAGAATTTAATAATTGAAGATTATCATTTTCTCTCAGGACCCTGCAACTTACATTCCCCTGGCTATTTTCAAATTTATCTTCAAGTAAAGATCAGGCATCAATGGGAAAATGGCACAGCCGAGAAAATTGTGAGGATCCAGTTGTTATATAGCTAGTTGATGTACTTTTTATTAAGTATATAGATGCGATAATTGTATACTATTTCGCATAATTTTTTGCTAGTTTATGCATTCATTTTACATTTTATTTACGTAAAACAAAAGGTTTAAAAATCCACAAAGCATATAATCATAACATCGAAGAAACCAGATTAAGACATAAAATGAGCGGAAAAAGATTCTTCGCGAGGAACTGAAAATCGGAAGATTTTATGGGTAAAATTAAATGCTTAGTCCATAGCTGAACAGATCGAAAAAAACATATCCAGAATATAAAAAAACGAACAGAAGAACATTAACATTAAACAGTGGAAATAATCAGAAAAGATGTGAGGAAGGCGAAGAAGGCTTACTTGAGAACCATGGCTGATGAGTGATGATGGTTCGGTTCTGAGCAAGGTGGTAGACAAACCCTAGAGGAAACGAACGATTGTTTAATTTATCAACGAAAATTGTGGACTTTTGAATGGGCTAATGGGCTTAGAAACCTGTCCAAATTTGCAGACTTAATATTTTTTTTATGATGCAGCCTTATTATTGATTGATGACAAGATTTTTGTAAGGCTTATACGTAGTATGTTGGACTTGGGTCGTTGCCCCAAAAAAGGTCAAAATTGCTATGAAATAACTACCTAGATCACATAGGACTAGAGTTGTCAAATGAATCAGTTAGGTCAGATTTGTGTTTGTTCACTTTAGGTTTGGATAAATTCAAATTGAAAAAATGCATGTTCATGACCAGTTTCATCAAGTTCGGGTCGATCAGACGGGTATGATTTTTATTTATTTTTTAAAATTGTAAGTAATTTTTAGATGTATAGATAAATATTAACAATAAAAACTAAATATGCAAAAGTTTGGAAAAACTAAGATAATACTGTGATATCATTAAACTAATATTGTGATTCACATTACTCCCAATTACAAACAATTAATAATAATAATAATAAGAGGTTAAGATAAGAGCTCCTAACAACTATTCAAATATACACGAGAAGATAATATTAAATATATACCACATGACGATGACGACGTTCAACAGAACCATTATGTTCATGAGTATGGGGAGGACGGGTGAAGTGAGAAATGCCATGGCGGGCGAGAAAGGGACGCAGTTTAAGGAACTCGCCCCATTATCAGAAAAAATGGAGATAATTTTCCTGTTAAAGAATTTTTCAACCATGGTCTTGTAATGAACAAAAATAGAATAAAAATCACTTTTTTGTTTCATGGGATAGAGCCAAACATATTTGGTGAAATGGTCAGCAAACAGAACATAATATAAGTACCCATCAACGGAAACATCAGTACAAGACCAAACATCAGAATAAAGCAATTGTAATGGAAATTAACTAACAAGAGAATTCTCATGAAAGGGGAGTTTATGACTCTTATTAATGGAACATGAAGTACAATGAAAAACCTGAAGAGCAGTAAGCGGCACTCTCTGATTACATTGGTCTATGATGCAGACCAGAGACAGAGAGCTGATTGACACGAGGTGGACAAGCTGGCACAACATAGTAAACACCATTGTGAGTTTTACCCTGAAGAAGAGGCACCCCCGTTGCCAAATCCTTTACAGAAAAAGACGAGGGGAAAAATTCAACAGAAACGCAGTTAGTTTTGCATAGTTGTGACACAAAAATAAGATTGGTGGTTAATTGAGGAACACATAGAACATTGTTGAGAGAAATAGGACGAGATGCAGTAGGGAGAGAAGTATGGCCAATATGAGAAGTCCGTAAACCCGTACCATTACCTAGACGAATCTCATCAGGACCGCCGTAATCAGAAAATGAGTGCAGAGGCTGAGGCATGGGAGACGTGTGAAGGCTAACACCAATATCAAATATCCATTGAGTGGGAGCAGAGGGAGACGACCCAGAGGTATGGTGAACAAATGGAGTGCTCCCGAAGGGGGTGGCGACATGTCATTGTCACGAAGAAGGCGATCTAGCTTGCGATAGACCTTGATATCATGACCAGGAATTAAGCAAAACTGACAACCCCCATCATGAGGCGAGGTGCGACTAGCGCCATTAAAAGGACGACGACTACCACCATGATAGGCCAGAGCATCCCGTGGCACTGATCGGCCATTCTTGGAGAACGTGGCTCGCTGAGTAGAACTAGCAGTGGCCACAATCGTTTGAGTGGCAGCATCCGAAGCTTGAAGCTTTCCCTCTATGTCACGTAAGACATCACTGAGTTCGGTAAATGAGATGGTTTGCTCACGAAAACAAGCACGATAGGTGTGGGGGTCATAGGCTTCACCAACTTGATTGAGGACATGAACCACTAGATCCTCTTTAAAAATAGGATTTTGAACGAGAGCCAATTCGTTTGCCAGACTCCACATTTCATGAAGATATTCGGTGATAGATCGATTCCCACGTGGATTTTTCCCAAGCTTGGACTTGAGACTAAGAACACGACCACGACTTGCACCTGCAAAACTAGAGTGCAAGTTGAGCCAAGCCTCACGGGCAGTACCCGCCCGTGTTAGAGATGAGGGGCTAAATTGTATCCGAGCAGCTGCCAAGAAGAGCTCCAATGATTGATTGATCCTGTCTATACCAAACAGAGTAACACGGAATAAAGGTGCCATCGGCTTGAGAGCACGACAGCGCAGTAACACTCCCATCAACAAAACCAAGAAGATCAAGTCCAATAAGAGTGGATTGAACTTGACGTTGCTAGATTGCAGAGTTGGTGTTGTTTAATTTGATGGGGAGATGAGTTTTGGAATGGAGTTGGACAATAGGCGTGTCTTTGGTGATAACCCTAGGAGGGGGGATCGCAGACGCAATTGATGGCGGTGATTGGCATAGTGGTGACACGGTGATGGATCGATGAATCAAAAAAGAATAATAGCTCTGATACCATATAGAAGCTTAGGGAAACAATTGAATTCACATTAATCACAGATGATGAATAAATAAAAACAAGAGGTTACGACAGGTGAGAGATCTACTCTATAGATAATTACAAACAATTAATGATAATAAGAAGAGGTTAAGATAACAGCTCCTAACAACTATTCAAATATACAAGAGAAGATAATATTAAATATAATTTAAGTATTATCCTTGATATCTGAAAATATAAATTTATACATTAAAAACAACTATTAAGAAAAAATAATTATAATCTTATTTTAGTATTATATTTCATATTAAAGTATATGATTTTGAAAAACTCTTAAATTAGTGGGTCGATCAGGTCGGGTTAGAGTTCGATCGGGCTTGACCCATTCTTAGCATGTCGTTTTGGGCTCGGTCAACTTTGGGTTCGCTTAACAAATTTTTTGTTTAAAACTCATTGTTTTCGAGTCGGGTCTAAGATCAAAACTAGGTCGAGTAATTTTTTGTCAGATCTGGTGACCGGGCGTGCAAGCATAAAAAAGTTCATAAGTGCATGTTCGACTTAAAACATCATCCAAAAATTACTCCACATATAAATACACATAAGTAGAACACACAAAGGCCGGATGTATAGTTTTTCCGCTTTGTTATCAAACTCTGAGAGGGTTGTATTGCATATGGATTTTCTAGAATTTTAATAGACGTCCATGAGTCCAATGGATTAGATATATTCAATTTATACATTTTAAAATCTATACAAATCTAGATTTTTTTGAATGCTACAAATCTAGATATATACATATATATATATATATACATATATATATATATATATATATATGTATATATATATATATATATATATATATATATAATATGTATGTATGTAAGTGTGTGTGTGTGTGTATATATATATATTATAGATTTTGGTTCTGATTAGAATGCGATCTTATGAAAGAAATAAGAATGAATCTGGTTTTTAGATTGTGAGATCTAAGAGTTAGGATTGCATCAAAACTAGGTGCACCAAAATGGTTTGAAAATGCATCATGTTGAAATGCACCAAAATCCTTTAAAAATGCACTATCTCAAAATCTGAGTGCATGATGCAATCTAAGCCGCACGATGCATCAGATCTAAAATTTAGATTTTATTCTTATTTTTTTTCACTAAGGTGCATTTTCATCTGAACAGACCTTATATATATATATATATATATATATATATATATATATATATATATAAGTCTAATGGTATTCTCTTGAGACTTTTAAAAATGAATAAAAAGTTAGTGCTATTCAAAATAATTTAAGATAGTGTTTGGGAACTAGTATTTCATTTCAATTTATGCATTTCAATTCCAAAATTTGAAATCTTAAATTTCAAATGACAAGGGAAGGATTATGAATTTCAAATTAAACCTTGTTATGGAACGAGAGAATTTTACTTAAAATCTAAACTCATAATTTTTTAAGTTTCCCAAGCAAAAAATTTGAACCAAATCTGGATTTGAAATCTAAATCCATATTCTCAAACATACTTTAATGGTGCATAAACTTGAATTTGGATTTCAAATCAGAATTTGAAGTAAATTACTTGTTTGAGAACTCGAAGAATTTGGATTTTGATTTGACAAATTCTTCTTTTTTTTTGAAGTCACCAAATTCTTCTAATTCAAGAGAAACTTAACTACAAATTAACACTTCTCATATCATTTATAAATTCAAGCTCAACCCTTCTTTAAGTTATAACTTACAATTAAAGACAGATTTCTCATTATGCAACCACAATTTCATACATATGGACTTTCGTCGCCGTCTTTGCCGACTTCAAAGTTCAAATACTAGAATTCAACTTAAGTTATTTTCCAAACATTTGAAATGATTTAGCGATCCATTCGCAACAACTCGTAGTTTTTTAGGTGTGGTCGCTCAAATGTTCATTCCACGGGAATAAAAATCTATTTACAAGTTGTCAACCCGGTTAGATTCAAAATGGTCTAAATGTCCACATGAGGAGTGCTAAGAAGCATCATACCTCGGAAATTGAAAAGAAAAAGGAAAAATTACCCAAAATAATCCCAACTTTACCCGATCTTTCAAAAATAATCCCACCTTTCACTGTGATGCATAATAATCCCAACTTTATTGAAATTTGCCAGTTTTGGGTCGCCGTTAAATTTCTAACGGAGGGTTAACGGAAATGCCCGTTTTAGGCAAGAAAATGAAAGTTGGGATTATTTTTGATGAATTTTTGTTTTTTAATTTTTTTTGAAATTTTTATTTAAAATTTTTGAATTACTTTCAATCTCAATTTTTTTTCTTTAAATTTCTAATAAGAATGGAATCTTTTTTTTATCTATATTTTTTATTACTTTTACTCTTTTTATTGATTTTGGTATGTTTTAATTAGTTTATTTATTACATTAGTTATCTTTAATTTGTCTTTGACCATTCTTTATTTTATTTATATATGCCTCACCACCCAAAATTGTAAAATGTGTGATATGCCTCAGTTAATGTACTACTTCTTCCGTCCCAGAGTATTTGTCCACTTTCATTTTTACACACCATCCAATACACTTCTTTAATTTAATCCATTTTATCTTGTAATTTGTATATTAAATAGTTATAGAAATTATATATTAATAATCTATATGCTAAGACAAATCAAACAAAATCACACATGACTATATTTAGGCTTACACATTGAGAGAATTTGATGAGTCAAAGTGCTTAGATGAACAGTTCCAAAAGTCAAAAGTGGACGAATATAGCGGGACGGAGGGAGTACTTATTTTTTAAAAGAACAAGCTGTCCGGTAAAGTTGGAATTATTTTAGATAATTTTTTCTAAAAAATAAGAAGTGATATGTTAATACTTTGTATAATGCGTAAAATATTAAAACCCACCCGTATATTTTTATTTTACTTTTACCAATTTTAAGTTAGTTTCCATTGATTATCTAATTGTTTTATTATTTTTGTATCATTTTAGTTACATTTCTCATTTTTTCATTTTTTATATCTATTATTTTTATTTTTTAAACTAAGACTAATCTTTAAAAAAGGAAAAAGAAATGACGATGGAGGTAGAAAGTAATTTAAAAAATTTAAATGAAAAATTCAAAAAAAAATAAAAAAAAATGAAAATTCATCAAAAATAATCCCAACTTTCATTTTATTGCCTAAAATGGGCATTTCCGTTAACCCTCCGTTAGAAACTTAACGGCGACCCAAAACTGACAAATTTCAGTAAAGTTGGGATTATTATGCATCACAGTGAAAGGTGGGATTATTTTCGAAAGACCGGGTAAAGTTGGGATTATTTTGGGTAATTTTTCCAAAGAAAAATGATGAATTTATAAGCTCTTCAATTGAACGAGTATTCGGTTGAATTCAAACGTTTAATGTGATTCAATCCAAAAATCTTATGACCCAGTCTAATGTAGTCTAATGTGTAAATCGGATCATGCAAAGCGGAGGAGAAGGAAAAATCGATTCGTCGATCACTAATGAAAAACCCGTTCATGTCGGGAGTAACACTAAACAATATATAGAGAAAGAAACAATTGAGAGGGGAGACTTTGCAAATTAAATGGAGTGATGATGAATAACCAGAAGAAAAATGCTACCCGGCAGTGTGTTAGCGCTAGCTAACCCTCGGCCGGCCACAAGCAAGAGTGAATGTGTTGGTCAACTAGTCATTGACCAACTTTGACATTATTTATGAATATTATTCTGTGATCTTCAATTCCTTTGGTCAACACCTCATTGGCTGCTGCAGAAGTCCAAGAATCCCATGAACTCGTGATTGTGTATCATACTCACACTCTTCTCTACACCTACAACCCCTGCCCAAAACAAAAAACAAGACCTATTAGAGAGATTGTTCCACATTAGAAATACAAAAATAATATAATCAGTATATAAGCTCTTGAGTTGACTAAGTAATAGATCGAATTCAATCTTTATTGTGTGGTTAGGTTCAAATGTCTTGTGATTCTATTCAGTAACCATTACCCCATCCAGCAATTGTATCATGGTATCGGAACTAGGTTTTGGCCCACCTCGTTTGTCAAAATGTTCATCTAGACGTTCATTTCTATCGGCTTGTTTGTCTTTAGCACAGTTGTTTGTATGGAATACATATACCCAACGGCCTATGACCCATTTAACCTGATTGTTCTTTTGAAAGTTCATACCCAGCAACCCGGGATCCGTTAACGGGAATGAGAATCTATTTACAAGTGGTGAGTTAGATTCAAAATGGCCTAATTGTCTACTTGAGGGGATTGTTAGAAATTATCTCGCATCGGAAATCCAAGAATAAAATAATTAGTATATATATACTCTTGAGTTCAACTAAATAATTTATTACATTCAATATTTTGATGGGGTTCAGCCCAACTTTAGTATTGTCCAAACGAATTATCCCTACTCCATTCTAAAGATCATCATGATACAAAACATCAAAACTGATTGCATTGATGGTCAAGGGCGGGAGAGGCTCAAAGTTGCTGTGGCAATATGGGATGTGGTTGGTTTTATAAACTTTGATCACACGATTATTAGGAAAAATATAATACCTAATCAATTCCTTAATTATACCCATGATCAAAGGGTGCGATGCGCTAAATTTTGCGTAGAGTCGAGACACTATTTTACAATTTTTTTAGGCCAGTCCAGTCCGTATAGCAGACCTAACAATTGAAACTCGAGCGTTGTCAAATGGGTACCCATGGGCTTCTGGCCGAGCCAACCCACATGAAAAATAATTTCTACATAATTATAAAACAAATTTTAAATAAAATAATATTTTAATATATTAGATATTTGATATAAAAACTATGATGAATATATTATCAAAAAATTAATACATGCATTGTGTTTGGTTTGATATTGTCACTACTCTCTTCGTCCCAATTTAAACTACCAATTTCAATTTACGATATTTGACTGAATTTAATTTCAATTCAATTAGTATGAGAATTGGGGTGGTATTAAAAAAATTAATATATTTAAAGATATATTGTTTTATCAAATAAGTGGTGGATATAAGTAAAGAAAGTGAATGAAATTTGACCATGTAAATAGTAAACAGAAAACTTAATTTTGGACGGAGAAAGGAATATTTATTTAAATATCATTATCAATGTGCGATAAATAATACTACCTCCGTCCCAATTTATAACGCCTGTTTCGGTTTACGATGTTTGACTGAAATTATTTTCAAACCATTTTATATGACAAATGGTATAGAATTAAAAAATAAAAATTACATATTAAAAAACTACACCAAAAGATCTACAAAACTAGTAGTGATAATAATATTTTATTTCATCAAATTGCTAACGAAAATAGAGAAAGAAAGTGAATGAAGTTTGACCCCGTGAATAGTAAACAAGCATTATAATTTGGGACGGAGGGAGTAATAAAAAAGGATTAAGTTGATAATAATAATAATAATAATAATAACAATAATGAATACATTGTTGTCATTATCATTATTATTATTGTTAATATTCTTGTTATTATTATTGTATTATAAGTATAGTAACAATAATTACTCCCTCCATCTCAAAATTATTGTCCTGTTTTGAACTTGAACATACAAAGTCACATCTTTTTAAAATTATTTATTTACACATTCGTATAGAAATAAAAAGTACAACTTACATATTTAACACCACGTCAAAAGTTCTACAAATCAAATGGTAGTATATCTATATTATTTTATCAAATCATCAATGAAAACAAACACCTAAGGAAAAGTTACAGAAACTTAAAATATTAAACCATACGATTATTTTGAGACCGGGCTGGATCGTGGGCTTGAACATAAAGCACCGACACGGCCCTTAAGCATGCAAGCCCAGTTTATAAAGCATGTGTCCGGCTCGTATCCAAAATATCAAGAGGTTCTTGGGCCGTGACCGGGTCAACTTAATTATAATACAAATTTAATATGTTTAGTTTCATTTTATGTAGTTTTTTACTGTATCAAATTTTGATAACATATAATTGTGTATAAATTTTTAGAGTGCATATAATATACTCCTTCCACCCTAAAATAATTTTTATTTTTTCTTTTTCTGTTTCTATAAAAATATTCTTCAATTTCTTTTTAAGGAAAATAATACAGAAATACAAAAATCTCTCTTCTCATCAATTTCAAACTCATTATTTTTTACTTTTCAATACTTTTTTTTAAATTTCATAAAAATAAACGTACTACTTTGGGACGCATGGAGTATATCTATACTAATACGTTCGTTTATTGGTCTAAAGTAGTAGACATGCACAAACTCGGATCGGCCCACCTATTTTTTCGACCTTAAAAATGAATTGGTACAAACAACTATATACTCATACGGGCCGGACCGACACACAAAATAACCTCGACGCGCTTGGGGTTTGAGTTTGACCCATATGGGCCAACATGCCCATTTGGATCAGCTCTAAACAAAAAAATAATGTGAGGCCCAACTCAATCCGTGTTTCTGCTGGTCTATTTTAATGATTTTAGAAGAGTCATTAGACACCCCTTCCACAAGACTAAGTCTTGATCGACCCAAATATTAGCTTAAGAGTGATGTTTATATAGTCTCAAAGTCCACATTTAAGATATAGACTTTCTAACATTTTTCATAGACTTGCATATGGACATTTTTTTACAAAAACCCAATTTTTTTATGCTACAAATACACTAAGATCTATGAAATGAGCATAGACCTTAGGTCCACAGAAAAATTTGTCTAACTTAAGGGTGCATTTGAGAACTTCGTCAACGTTTAAATTAGTGTTTTAAAAATGTTATCTAACGGCGGCATACGTTTTGTTGTAGTTGTATTATTCAAATTAATCTTCATCATTAAAATTTTATCCAAAACTACTAACACGACTACACGAGTTAAAAATGTTGTTTCCAAATAAGTTTTAAGTGTGCTCACCTAACTCGACTCATGGATCTTGCATTGCATGTAGCGGCTAATATATAACGTGTTTTGCGAAATTGTGGGTAGTGTTTGCGAAATAGGGAAAAAAACAACTCTTAAAAAAAAATTAGAAGAATAGAAGCATGGCATTATTGGCATATATGCATGTTTTATCTAAATGGAAGTAGTAATTAAATACGTACCCATAGTAAGAGCACTGGCGAAGATAACGCCGGAAAGTATGAAGACAATGATGGATGCCCTCCTTAATATTCCCACTATTTTCCTCACCAAACACTGCCCCCAGAATCCCGCCAATACCGACACCCCTGTCAAGTACATAGCTGCATATATGCAAGCACAACTCAATCACAAAGAAATGGTAGGGAGCACAAAGAAATGTACAACAAACACACACCAATGGCAGACATGCACAGAAACTCAATGTCTGTGCGTGCATGTGAGAATCCTCCAAGTATATATCTTCCCGTAAATTTGACTTAAAAAAAAATACTTCGTACTTTCATAATTTTATTTGTGCCAAGTCTTTTAGTAAGATTTTCAAAACATCCGCTTTTCGAGTTGGAAAGATTGATTGTAATTTGTAAAATGTCAAACTGGACAAATAATAAAAGGGAGAATTTACCTAAATACGATTAATACATAATGATTTTCTTGATATATGATCATATGTATGTTTTTATTTCTCAATGTAAGACTATTGGTCATTATCTATTACGTAGTCATTATTCAAGTAAATGTCAAGCATTGTTAGACATTATTCCTTGCATTAAACATTATTAAGTACTCCCTCCGTCCCAAAAAGATCTTCCTATTTCATTTTTTGCGTATCCTATAAAACACTTCTGCACACATCTAAAATGCCTAAAATTTACCACATTTCTCATTTATTGTAAGTAGAAGGTGTTTTGAAAGTTTTTTGTTGCATTTGAGGCGGGATAGAAGTGTTTTATGAGACGCGCAAAAAATGAAACAGGAAGATCTTTTTGGGACGGAGGGAGTACTGTATAGAGAATAAAATAGTTTAAGTCATACATTGAGAAATGACTTACCCCTCCGTCCCATAAAACATTTCCTGTTTCAAAAAAGGCGCACCCTTAAAATGAGTAATTTTGATGTTATTTTCTAATTTTGCCCTTACTTTATAAAAGAGTAGGATGAGATGTGTAGAATAGATTAGTCATAATTAAAAAATAACACTAAAATTACTCATTTTAAAGGCGTGCCATTTTTGAAACAGGAAATGTTTTATGGGACGGAGGAAGTATATTTTAGTCTATTTGGTGCAAATTTTTGTAATAAAAGACTAATAAGTAATTAAATTAAAGAGAGTACCAAAGGGTATAGGGAATCTTTTGAGGAGATAAAACTCAACCACAGATAGGGACGAGGAGAACATCATCACGAACGTTGCTGTCGCGCTGGCAACCTGCAGCACGATCCGGAAAATGACAGAAAAATACAACTAATAATAATACTCCGTAAGTAATAACGCCTACACACACATATATGTATATATATATATGTGTATATATATATACTCCCTCCGTCCCAAAAAGATCATTACGTTTCATTTCTTTGCGCATCACAAAAAGCAATGCTATTCACATCTAAAATTTCTAAAATTTACCATATTTACTCTTTATTATAAGATGAAATTGTTTTTTGAAAGTTTTTTTGGCATTTGAGACGATATAAAAATATTTTAAGGGATGCGCAAAGAAATGAAACGTAACGATCTTTTTGGGAGGAGAGAGTATGTGTGTGTGTGTGTGTGTGTGTGTGTGTGTATATATATATATATGCATTATCCACGTCCGAACTTAAGCGTATATTTTTTTTCTCTAAACTTTCAAAAGTGCATTATTAATCTTTATGCGTATTTTTTAAATAAAATGCATCCATTACCCTAATTTGTTTTTTAAAGTGCATGTTACAAAATACACCTTAAGATAAGTGGATAATCCATTCCAGATGCTCTAAAAGGAAAAAAGTGCTACAGAGTATATATTAAGACCCAAAAACTAAATTCCAAAAACAATTTGTGACCAATTAGTATTATCTGTCAAATACGGACTAGTATATATATATAAAAAACAAAGACTCGAACTCCCAATTTGATTTCGCCACTGCTAACTTTAGGTTAAGAGGTGGGCCATGACAAGAAAATTTCCCATCCGACAGATAGATACATTTATTTATTTCAATTTTGTACGAGTATACGACAAAATAAAAAGATGAATGCCTTGTGATATATATATACCTACGTCTCAAAATATTTTTACATTTTACGCCAAACGAAAATAATTTTTAATTTTTAAATTCATTTTATTTAAATATTAAAATTTAAAATAAAACTTACGGAGTATTTAAAAAATTACGTCAAGAATTATACTCCACAAAACAAGAAATGACAAGGATATTTTATTTCACCAAATAATAAATCAAAACGTAAAAATAAACAAAAGTTTTCATGAATTTTAAACGGTGAAGAGTGTAATTCTTTTTTGGACGAAAGGAGCATATTCGGCGTCAATCATCATTCAAATTTTGATGTATTTTAAGAAATAAGTCGCATCGATCAGTTAAATACTCCCTCCGTTCCTTTAAACCCTTCCCATTATGACTTTGGGCCAAAATAAGAAAAATATAATTTTGGTTGACTTTCCAATATTGTACCTGATGCGATGGTTTTGTTATTAGTGAAAAAATATGATGTGATAGGTAGAGTATTCCCATTGTCCCTAAATATTTGTCACGCTATTGTTACCGAGGTAAAATATGAAGTTTTTTGAATTCATTTTATTTACATATTGGTATAGAAATAAAAAATGAAATTTACATATCAAAAAACTACATGAAAAATTCTTCAAAATAAGAGGTGTCAAGAATATTTTATTTTATCAAATAACCAATGAAAATATAGAAATAAACAAAAGTTCTCGAGACTGCTGAAAAAGCAATTGTGACAAATATTTTGAGACGAAGGGAGTATGAAAAAGTAGGGGTAAAAGTAATTTTTTAATAAAAAGTGGAAGTGTTTTAGGGAATTGGGAAAAAATAAAAGAGGAAGAATTTAGTATGTCAATAGATCGGGTGAAGTATATACCTGGGGGATGACGCCGATCTCGAGGAGGAGGGGACCGAGGACGAAACCGCCACCGGAACCGAGCAGGCCGCCGACGGTTCCGCCAACGAGGCCGGAGAGGGCACAGAGAGCGAGGTTCACCACCGTCCAATCAATAGCGGCATCGCATATCATGTCTTGGTTTCCCGTCACTCTCCTGCTCTTGCTCTCCTTGTAAAGTTTCACGCATTCGTACCCAAATAGTCCTAGCGCCACAGGGAACTTTCAACCCCTCAAAAAAAAATGCAAAATCAATAATTCAACCCAACATTTCAAAAAATAAAAAAAAGAAGGTATGGATAAGTAAATCAATTCCACTAGACGTGCCTGTAATAAATTGAACACCCAATATAATCGACTGCATGCCACAACGTTGTTCTGCAAAGTACGGAAAGTTGTCAATCCGGCCATATGCTACACGCACGCATTATTTTCCATTATCTTGAAATATGTAACACATTTGGCAAGAGTGCGGCTACTCTCGTATCATGGACCATAATTTCCTATACTTCTTTCCTTTTAAAAGACGCATCCTAAAAATAGATAAAATATTTCTACGTTTTCATCGGTTATTTGATAATAAAAAATATTCTTGACACCTTTTATTTCGAAAAACTTTTCATGTAGTTTTTTGATAGGCTAAAATCCACCATTGGTCCTTCAACTTTATCAGTTGTGCACGATTGGTCCTTCAAGTTTCAAAAGTCCATAAATAGTCCTTCAACTTTATGAGTTCTGCACCATTGGTCCTTCAAGTTTCAAAAGTCCATAAGTAGTCCTTCAGGTACACGTCAGCCCTCCATATAAAGTTCTTTTGACAGTAAATATTAAAAGTTAAACGAAATACTAGTTTCATATAATACGAGTAAATTCCACTAGGTACGACTACTCTGTATTATATAGAGCTAGGATTCCATTTAGCTTTTAACATTTACTGTCAAAAGGACCTCATTTGAAGGGCTGACGTGTACTTGAAGGACTATTTATGCATTTTTAAAACTTGAAGGACCAATCGTGAATAACTCATAAAGTTAAAGGACTATTTATGGACTTTTAAAACTTGAAGGACCAATCGTGCACAATTGATAAAGTTGAAGGACCAATGGTGGAGTTTAGCCATTGATATGTAAATTTTATTTTTTATTTATATACCAATATGTAAATAAAATGAATTGAAAAAACTTGATATTTTACCCCGGCAATAGAAATGTGACATATATTTAAGGACGGAGGAGGTATTATTTTCTAATTATGACTTATCTATCCTACATATCATATTCTACTTTACACATTTTAGGGGGTGTTCTTTTCTTTTTTGAAAAATTTATAGGATGGAGGAAGTATAAACCTAGGATGGAGTTAAAAATTTACCGTATTTTATTATCTTTCATTTTCCTTATCAAATTTTTTGAACCAAACATACTGTAAAACAAAAAGGAAGTATTAATAAAACTTGCCTTAAAGACTTGAAGGAGCAGGAAGGAAATCCATGTGAGGAAAAGAATCATAGTTTTCTTCACATTCATGTTGAACATCATAAGTTTCTGAAAAATCAGTATTTACCAAATGGATCCACATCATTGTTTAAATCCAAAAAATAATAATATTACTTGAAAAAGAGAAAAAGATACTGCATGCTTACCAGTCCTGTTCTCTCTTCCTTAGGGACCAACGGCTCATACCCGGTATTTACTTCTACTGAGGCAAATTAAAACCATGATTAAAATTACAATTGTAATTTAGTGCTAAAAAATTAATGATTAAAGTTAACTAATTTGAAAGCAAAATAAGATTTATTTAGAATTTATTACACCATCCTCCCTCCCAAATTATTTGTTTCTACTTGATATTCTAAGGGTCCGTTTGGTTTAGGAATTGATGCCATTTGAATTGAATTAAGAGTTGAAAATCTAAAAAATTGATTTGGATGGAATTGAAATCTCCAACTGCAATTCATTTTTGGCACTACCAATTTTGAATCCACATATTTTTGTGCTGCAAAATTAGAATTGTTATCCCTAATTCCATAGTTTGAATTTCGTATACCAAATAGAGTTTAAGAGTATTTTAAAATAGGCAATTGATAAAAACACTCCACTCTTGTCAAATGCACTCCACCTTTTTACATTTTTGTTGGAGTATACCACTTTGCCCCTATTCAAATCAATTTTAGTATCTTATACTCTATATCTTTTTTTAGTTCGACCCATTTATTTGGTTTTTCAAATTAAAGTATCATTCACTCTTTAAATATTTGAATTATATATTTCAAAAATAAATTTTCCATTTTTGAAAAATGTCATATTTTTTAAAATAATTTTAATTAAAATTGTTATATCACTCTTTCATAAAAAATTGGTATATCAAGAAAAAATACAAATTATATTGTTCAAAATTACATCAAAAGTTCTAGCTACAAAGCAAAACGTGATAAGAGTATTTCATCTTATTAAATGATTGATGAAATTATACAAACAAAAATAAGGTATCGAGAGATCGTAATATTGACTAGAAAATTTATTGTTAGACGAAGGGAGTATAATTTTTGTCCATTGATAAATTTAATAATCCAATTTTGTGAAATTCACCATTTATTTCTTTTGGATTGGGAAATGACACAATTGTCTCTGTCACAAAAAAAATCTTTTGAAAATTTAAAAAGTAAAAACTTACCAGGTATACTCCCTCAGTTAAAAAATGTAATCACGTTTCAGATAACGATAGTTTTTTTGACGTTTCAATTCTTTACATTTCAAGAAAGGAATGACAAATAAAATACTCCCTATTTACAAAGTTTAATACTCCATCTCACATCTCAGTTACTATTTTAATCTCTTGATATTTTTTTTATTATTTGCATATTTTCATTGATTGTTTGATAAAATAAAATATTCTTGTAACATTTTATTTTGTTAAAACTCTTGAAATATTTTTGAAATATATAATACTCCCTCCGTTCTCAAAAACACTTCCTCTTTCATTTTTTTCACTTCCAACAAAACATTTCTCTTTTCTATTAAAAAACCACTTTTACCCTTATTTTTTCATACCCTACCTATCACATCATACTTTTTCTCTAATAATCTATCTATCATATCTTACTTTTACCCATCACATCAGGGGCAAAATTGGAAATCAACTACTATAATTTAACACTTCCTTATTTTTGCCCCAAATCAAAATGGGAAGGGTTTTTTGGAACGGAGGGAGTACATTTTTTATTTTTATACTCATTTGTAAATAAAACCATTTTAAAAGAGATAGAATTTTAATTATTGTTCGAAGTGAGACAATAATTCTAAGACAAAAAAATACTCCGTAAAAAATACTTTGTCGTACGGAGTATAACATATCTTAAAATTTGAACTTTAATTTCAAGGATTCTAAATAGGTTGAATCAAAATTTATTAAAAAGACATACGTAGAACAAAAAAAATCAATTCACACAAGGGTCAAATATGTCTACTCGAACAAAAATACAAAATAGTGGAGTGCATTTAACAATAATGGAGTGCATTCATCAATTCCCTTTAAAATATCCAAAATGAGTAGTCCAAAAACCTTATTTAATACGGAATAATAATTTCAGAAGTGTCGAATATAAGATCAAAATTTGAGAAATAATACATCCCTCCCCAAATTAAATTTTGCATGATTTTTTTTCTATTTATCCCAGAATCAATTTTGCACTCTTTTTAAAAATAATATTGAGTGATTCACATTATTTATACCTCTTTCGCATAAATCACCACACTTTTTTAAAACTTGAGAAGTGTTTATATTTTGAGTACAAAACCGAAATGTTTAATTTAGGGCACAAGAGTATACACTCGCATTTCATTTTAGCTGACCATTATTATTTTTTAAATATATTGATTTATTAATCATTTTAAAATATACGGAGGATCTAAAAGTCATAATGGTAAGTTAAATTTGTAAACAACTTACATTCCCCGTGTGAACTAACTAAAGTTTGACGCTGCTCAGCCTCCGATTCCTGCAATTTCCCCACACAAAAATGTAATCATAATATACTTGTGCTAGTGTTAATTTAGTTTTATTTTTTCCATTCAAATAAGAAAAACTGTAATAATTTTAAACATCAAATTTGTATTATATATTAATACAATGAAATAAATTTCTTAAAGTTTCAATAGATTAAATCAAATAAAAATATTTTGTACGGAGTATTAAAACACAATATGAGAACAATTTTATTTTTTTTGATTAATGATTGAAATTTATCTAGTTTAACATTTTAACCCGATAAAGTTAAAGCTCCTAAGCGTAAGGTGGGATTCGAAAACGGGATGTGGATCGCGGAGAAGAAGACTAACCTTCACTTTACTTTCTTCCCTCCACATTTCTATCCCTTTAAAAGCTGACCTTGAAGAAGTCCCTGTTACTCCAAAAACAATGAATTAAAAATCCGTGTGCCTCAACATGTCAATTATTTAAGCCACATAAAGATAATACGCTCGCCAAAAACAATGAACTGAAGATCACCACTTGAGATAATTACTCTACATGCTTAATAAGTTGAGAATGTATGAACAAATATTACATTATAATAGAATTATTAGTTTTAAAAAAAGATACAGATACGGACTCCGCAATTTGAATTGAATTCGAATTGATATTCTATGAAATTGAATTGGATGAAATTAAATTCTAATTCAATTCCAAATCATTTGTTTGATACATTTAAGAAATTGATATAAAATGGTATTATAATTCACAAAATTGTATATAGAATTGATATAGAATTGTATTTTGGGCTTTTGAGTTTTGATCATTAGGTTTGTGTCATTTATTCCGAATGACTCATAAGTTTAGTTGGTTTCACCGGCAGAATGTGTTGTAGAATTTATAATTTTAAGTTTTAAGTTTTTAATTTTTAAGTTTTAATTTTCAAAATTTTAATTTATAGTTTTAAATTTTAAATTTTAAACTTTAAATTTTATACTCTAAGTTTAAAATTTTATATTAAAATTTGTAGTTTTAAGTTTTTAATTCGAATTTTTATGTTTAATATTTAATCATATATTTACAATATTTTTAAATTTTAAAAACTAAAATTTAAAAATATTATTTTATTTTATTTTAAATTTTAAATTTTAAATTTTAAATTTTAAATTTTAAATTTTAAATTTTAAATTTTAAATTTTAAATTTTAAATTTTAAATTTTAAATTTTAAATTTTAAATTTTAAATTTTAAATTTTAAATTTTAAATTTTAAATTTTAAATTTTAAATTTTAAATTTTAAATTTTAAATTTTAAATTTTAAATTTTACTTTTTTAATTTTAAAA
>OOIL02003480.1:35189-49489 GCA_900332095.2 Cuscuta campestris
ATTTTAAATTTTACTTTTTTAATTTTAAAATTTTAAATTTTAAATTTTAAATTTTAAATTTTAAATTTTAAATTTTAAATTTTAAATTCAAAATTCAAATCTTAAAATATTAATTTATTAGTTTTAAATTTTAAATTTAAATTTTTAATATTTATTATTTAGTTTTAAAATTAAAATTAAAATTAAAATTAAAATTAAAATTAAAATTAAAATTAAAATTTTAAAATTTAACTTTTTACTTATAAACTAATTTTTTAAATTTTAAATCTTAAATCTTAAATTTTATTTTTTTAACTAGTCAAAGAAGTCCAAAGTTTTTCAAAGAAGTCAAAAAAAAGCTACTTTTCCAACATATCGTCTATAAGATCCATTTCTTTGTTATGATCCGAAAAATATCTACGGGATTTTATTTTGACACGTAGAATAACAATACTAAATTTCAAATTATTTTGTTGTGTTGTAAATGCGTAATTAGAAATGTGAAATTGAAAATTTTGGAATTATAATTCAATTACAAATCTAGATATTTTTGGCTACCAAACAACAAAATATAAATTGAAGTCTTTAATTTAATACTAATTGCATAGCCTCAATTCCGTATATCAAATAGAACCATAAAATATTCAAGAAAATAATCTTATGTTTATCTTCAAAACGATCATTTGTATTTAGAATGACTAGGAGTATGAAGAGAGAGAGAGAAATGAATAAATTCAAATTGACCAATAATAGTCCACAATTATATGTGATTTTCTATATTTAATCATCAATTTATAGGTATTACATAAATGGTCTCTAATTTTTGAAAATTATTCCATAATTGATCCTTGAGAGACTATGGCTTTGTTTGGTAACATCCTTTTTGATTAGCATTATCATTTTAGATAAAATTTTAACAGTGCAGATTAATTCTGAAAACGCTAACGCTAAAGGCTACCGTTGGATAGCTTTTTCAAAACGCTAACGCTAATCTCTGACGCTGATGCCAAACGGGGCCGATATGTAGAAAAATATTTTGACATATCTAATATAAAGGACTATTTATGGTATAGTTTTAAAAAAATTTAGGACCATTTTTATAGTAACTTAGAATTGAGGATTAAATATAAAAAATCATATGTAATTGAGCATCATTTATGAAATTACTCAAACAAATAAAAGAATGTAAAATTACTAATTTTGTCCCAGTATATTCGTCTTGATTAACTTTTTTGGAGTCAAACTGTATGAACTTTAGAATACAATTAAATGCAAATTGAAATTTATATTAGTAAAACACGTCTTCATTGAGTTTAATTTACCAGAAATTTGAAATTTTTTTGAACACGGAAATTTCAAAATTTTATTTATCGTACTACTCCTTATCGAGTACAGTTAATGAATAATTAATGATTAAAGCTTATTCCGAACAAAATCAAATAAGTGATGGTAGACATTACTTGAATAATGACTAATGAATAATGACCAAACGTCATACATTGAAAAATAAAAATATACTCCCTGCGTCCCACAAAAAACTTCCCATTTTGACTTTTAAAAGATTTAATGGGAGTGTATTTTGGTGTTGATTTTCTAAAAATGTCATTTGATGTGATGGATAAAGTAGGATAAAATGTGTAGATTAATAGAGAAAAAGTGTGATGTGATAGGTAGATTAAGAATTAAAAGGGGTAAAAGTGATTTTTTTTTAATAGAAAAAAGAAAGGTTTTTTGGAACGGATGAAAAAAAAAGTAGAAAAATTTTGTGGAACGGAGAGAGTATGATTTAAAGTCGTTATTTTGTACTCCCTCCGTCCCAAAATATTTACAACATTTGCTCTATCAGCAGTCGCGGAAACTTTTGTTGATTTCTACGTTTTCATTGGTTATTTGATAAAATAAAATGTTATTGACACCTCTTATTTCGAAGAACTTTTAATGTAGTTTTTTGATATGAAAATTTTATTTTTTAATTTCATACCAATATGTAAATAAAATGAATTCCATACCAAAATGAATTGTAAACTTTTCTCGTGTTATATTAAAACGAAAAAGAGAGAGTACCATTAGAGGTATGAATGAATGAAGGGATATAGGAAAGTGGAGGGGGTGGGTTACCTATGAATAGAATGACGGTGAGGACACTAATGAGCCAATATGGGAAGACCACACTGAGAGAGACCCCAATGGTGATGCCCAACATTAGCATTGGCTGGAAAAGAAATGTCAAATCATAGTCTATTATTGGCGCTGCTCTGCACGGATGTCCCACCCTCAGATTGTACCATACCGATGCTCCTGACGCCCCCATTATCATGCCTACCTTCAAATTTAAAACAACCTCCTCCCATTAAAATCTCACCAAATTTAAAACTCTTGTGTATTATTTTTAAAAGGAGTAATACTACTTCCGTCCCAGAGTATTTGTCCACTTTCATTTTTACACATCATCCAATATACTTTTTTAATCCATTTTATATTGTAATTTGTATATTAAAAAATTATAGAAATTATATATTAATAATCTATATGTTAAGACAAATCAAACAAGATCACACATGACTATATTTAGGCTTACACATTGAGAAAATTTGATGAGTCAAATTGCTTAGATAAACAGTTCTAAAAGTCAAAAGTTGATGAATACTCCGGGACGGAGAGAATAATTAAGATAAGGGCAATCATCTTTTGATCTTAGCCTCGGGTGACTTTAAATGACTTTGACATTTTAAGATGCCTACGATGTTCTGGTGGTAAAAAATCGATAGTTTTTATCTCCTAAATTCCCCTAAACCCCCCGCCTCCCCCCTACACTCGACCTAGCACCTCTGCCCCTCTAGATCACCGATTTGGAAGTGCCCAAGGGGTAGGAACCAGTAATTTTAATGACGCGGGACCTTTGAATTCCAATGTCAAAAGGAAGATAAACAGTTTTTTTTTAATTTCTTACATTTTGAAACTGCCGCGGCGGACTTGGTATCGAATCCGACGATCAGAGTGAGCATTGGGACGAAGATGCCGCCGCCTCCGACGCCGCCCACGGTGCCACAGGCCGACCCCAGGAACCCTATCACGGTTGCAACCACCGTCCTCCAACTAAACCTCAACTCCTTCAATTCCGAATCAAAAAACAAAATCAAATTGGATTTTAATTAATTAGGCCAGAATCAATTAAAAATAAAACTGCAAAATGTTGTCCCGAAACGTGCCCTTACCGGCCAGACTTTGGTCTCCGATCGAAGGGGGATTTGCGAAGCAAGTTTGATGGAGGAGGAAACGTCGCCGGAGGTGGGGAGGTTTTGGAGGTAGACGACGGAAAGAACCGCCACGGTGGAGGCGACGATAAGGTAAGCCAGGAATACGGTTGTCGGAGACATGGCGGGCGGCCACCAGGGGAATTGAATGAGCTTTGCGGACGACGCCAATTCAGGAAACTGCCACCACGTTCTCTCTGTGGTCCAACCTATTTCTGCGCCGCACCGGGTTTATTTACGGCGTTTCTACGTTACTCTAATTATTGACCCTTTTATAGATTGGTACGGACTATAAGTCTATAAGGGTGAATGTGGTATACTATTTGATTGACCGTATTAAATATTTCAGTTTGGTATGAGATTCTATATTGTATCGATCCCAATCTTAAAGTGCATGTTCGATATTGTTTGGGATGGTTCGATTTCGATAAATATTGGGATGAACATATATATACACATACTACCATACCTAGTTTACATTTTAAAATGTATAACTCTTTATTTAAAAAAATCGAAAGTACATTCAAATAAAGAAAGATAATAATTTGAAAAAAAGAATAATAAAATGCAAGAAATGCTTATAAAACTTAGTTTAATTTATACTTCGTATTTCACAAACAAAAGAGAGTGAATGATAACGAAATAATATTTTAAATGTTTGTTAACTTTTTTTATTTTCATCTACAAAAAATTAAAATTCAAATAAATGATTATTTAAATAAAAATTTATTTTTTATTTATCTACACTTGAACCAACCTTTCAAAATCAATTCATTCTTTTATGAAGAAATATAAAAGCATTGTTATTTTTATAACATATTTGTATATATGTTGGGTTCGTGATTTTTCAGTATGAGAAGTTACCTCATACAGATCCCGAATACCGGACCGGCCATTCCGTTCGGTATGGCATAGTTCCTTTTTGGTACTTTATCGGTTCAGTAATCTTGGTTCTTGTATCTTCGCAATACTAAGGATGCATTCCTGGTATACGGTGGTGAGGAAGAGCTAAAGGTGGTCGGTTACACTGATGCTAACTTCCAAACCGACAGAGACGATTCAAAATCACAAGCAGGATATTTGTTTTGCCTGAATGGCGGAGCTTTTAGCTGGAAGAGCTTCAAGGAGGATACAACTGCCGATTCGACTACAGCGGCTGAGTACATAGCTACCGCCGAGATAGCTAAAGAAGCTGTTTGAATCAAGAAGTTCATTACTGAACTTGGAGTGATTCCTAGTATTAATGACCCTATCTCGTTGTTTTGGGACAACACTGGGGCCATTGCATAGGCAAAGGAACCACGATCTCACCAGAAAACCAAACACATTGTACGACGTTATCACATCATACGAGAAATCGTAGATAGAGGAGATGTGATGATTTGCAAAGTAGATACTGACGACAACATAGCCGATCCCTTGACCAAGCCTTTAGGAAAGCTAAAGCATGAGGGTCACACTAGGTCCACGGGCATTCGACCGATGCCAGATTGGCCATAGTGCAAGTGGGAGATTGTTGGAGTTGTGCCTTGATGGCTAACTGTTCATCGTTATCCTATCATGTATAGGCAGATATAATATGTTTACACATCTCATGCTAATGTAAACAAATATTATATTCCTATATTTATATTTAAAGATGTTTATCAGATAGTGTTATTCTACTGACGAGACTAACATCTTGAAATAAATATTTATCTGAATGTCCATAGTCGAGTATTAAAGAGAGTGGGATATCGTTAATGCATGTGAGACTAGTGTGTGTTGGATGTTTGACTTAGTCTCATAGTCAATGACGGTGTGTTCGCATCCGCACATGGGCAGATATTATCTGGAGATAATAGGATGCCGGACTGACCCATCCTTAAAGATGTTGCTTGAACTTTTAGTTCATGCTCTAAGCATCTTTAGCGCGACCACGGGTGTAACTATCCTTCGACTTGAAGTATTACGTTTTCTGCATATGTGAACCCGCATGATTTGATGCATTGTCCTAAGCCATATGAAATAATGATGGTATACATGCTTTGTTTTGGGTATGCCGCAGCGCGTATTCAGAAACGTAGATTACGTACATAGGATTTGTCACTACTCTCTTTAAGATATTAATGTCTTATGGGGCCCACTGATAAGTCATGAATGAGGAAATTGCATGGCCATGCTGAGATGTTTTTATAACATCTGTTTCTATCAGTCAGACTTGATAAATCAGTGAATGACTTAATGGATACAAGTTGGATTTTATTAATCCCTTGCATTAAGTTTAGACATTGAGACAAAGGGATATAGTTACACGGAGTCTGAGTCGTGGAAAGGTTTTGACGGTGCAAACGTCTTAACTTATAATTTGGGGGCAATAATGTGTTGCTAGATACCGCTTATTGCTTATAGTATTGGTGCAGAGCCAATACTCTGGCCAGGTTTATAAGTGCCTATACGGGTCACACACTTTGGACAATTTAAGGAGTAGGATTAAACAATGGGATAATAAGTAATTTGTGTATTTGTAAAATAGTAAAATAAAATATTTTGGAATATAATATTATATATATATATATATTTTACAAATTACTTATTATATATATATAAATCGGCACATATATAATATATATATATATATATATATATATATATATATATATATTATGTATTGAATATTTTATTTTGGTTTGTCATTTTAGTTATGAAAATAATTATATCGACATAAACTATTTAAAGTATATTTGTATACTTGTTTAAAATGATATTGGTATTTTATTTGATTTAAAATTAATTTTATATTAATTTTTTGTGTCAAATAAAATACACTTTGAATATTTAAATGGAGAAGAATTTTAAAAATCCTTCTCAAATTAAAACATACGGCCATATCAATTAAAGGTTTGACAAATTTGTTTTAACTTTCCTTCATTGATAAATTAGTGGGCTAATTGTTTTGTCATTTAGTTAATGACAAAAATTAATTAAACATCTTTGTTTTATTTAAATATAACACTCCATTTGCAAATTAGATTTTGGTGTGTGTGAAGTGGTTTTTGGCCATTACCATTTTAGTGAGTGAAAGTGGTTTTATTTGATTCTATAATATCATTTTGTGTATAGAAAATATCTATAATATTTTCTAAATATTATTAGAAATATTTTCTATAGAAATATACAAGATTATTATTATCCCAAATTTAAATCTTTATATTTTATACTACTATAATCTTTACTAGCATAAAGATTGTGGTAGACTCCTGCGTTGTTCGTGTGTCAAAGTTGGAGACCGGACGCTTGAACGGTTATGTTTGCACTTTCAACGCTCTTCGTACGACTTCTTCGTTTTTACCGCTTCCGGAGAAAGGTATAAATTTCTTACTACTATATGTTTTAGTACGTAATTCTGGGCAAGATAATCATGTTAGGATGTTAAAATTTTTATATTCCGCTGCCTATCCTTACATGATTACCTTTCACCTCGTAAGTATAATTGACTTTAAAGTCAAAATTTTTGACTTTATACTTACGAGGTGCAATTGACGTAGGTGGGGGGAGTAGTTTGGGTCGAGACTTGGCGGGTGGGTTTATCGGGGGGTTAGGGGGGTAGGAATCATCAATTTCATGAACGGAGCTCCGTAGGGGGGCAGTGGCTTCCGTAGCCACTGGATTCCAGTGGCTATGCAACCGGCCTCTTCTTTAAATGCATATTCTCCTAATTTAGAGCATTATTTTCAAAAATTGACCCCAAAACTCATTTTCTTTCTTTGAACTTTGTTCTGAAAGATATGACAACTTTTTTTTATACACTCACTTTGAGTCTTATGCTCATTTTCTTGGTTAAATGCCGTTAAAAAAATTGAAATCCCTCTATGAATCACATAACTATTTTTTCTAGAACTGGTCATCTACATATTATCTCCTACCTCCGTCCCTGAGTATTTGTCCAGTTTTCATTTTTTCTAGTCAACTACTTTCAACATTTGACATATAATTAAATGAAATATATTGTATATTAATTATATAAAATAATATTTTGAAAATATTTGATACAATAAATCTAATAAAATTATTTTTGTATCAATATGTAATATGATTTTTATTTAATTTAAGGTTAAAATTTATCAATTTTGACCAAAAAATAAAAAATGGATAAAAACTCAGATACGGAGGAAGTACTTGCTACTAAATCAATCTTGCTTAATATTAAGATTTTGAAAAGAACTAGTTTTAGGAGCCATATTGTTTTTAATTTTAGAAAATTGTGTGATTTTTAAAATTTTAGGCTTATTTTGATACACCTTGCTACTGTTGCCATTGAGCTGTTCTAAACCATAAGATTTCCTTAGGAAACTTCTTTGCAGCTTTAGAGAAACTTTTAGAACCCAAAAAAAATCCATAGTTTAGTTCTACATCCTTGTAGGATTTTTAGCTCACTTTGTTTTCAAAATGCAATGGGCATAAAGTCTTAAGTTTGGGGTGTAAAGTGCGCTTTGTTCATCTTGATGATGATACATTAAAACGTATATTCTTTTTTGTCTTTTGAACGAGGACGCTCAAGTCTTAAATGTGGGGTACTTAATAAGGTTGTTTTGGGTTAGTTCTTTTTATTCTTATATAGGTATTTTCAGTATTTTTAGAGTATAATAATTATTTTTATATCTTAATTTTATTTTTATTCCTATTTTCACAATCTTTTAATTTTCTTTTATAAATAGTAGTTTTAAATTTTTAATCCCTCTTTACATTTTTTCTTTGTTTTATTTTTCATAATCCAAATTATCAGATATCTTAGTTTTTGGAGAAAAACATAGCAAAAGGCCAAATTGAAAATCAAGTTTGAAAAGAAGAGGTTGAGTTTAGACTGGAGCCCAAAGCATCATTAACAAGAAACGACCCAGTTGCACTCCATCTTCAGTTTCATGCACGAACAAAAAATAATAGAACGAAGACAATTCACGTTCTTCTTCATCGCGCAACAAGCGGAATACCAAATCTACAATGTCTCTCCATCAATTTCACGACAATCAATCACCAACGGGAAGGAATCAAATGGGAAATAACGCTCCACGCTTCTATAAATAGAGGTGCATCAACACCAGCTAGGGAGGGGGATTCACACAGAAAAGTCAAAGAGTAGCGGCTTGGCCGCTGCAATGTTGGCGACTAGCAAGACTGGACGGCGGCGGCAGCGGCAAGGACCTTCCAACAGCTCCAATTCCTTCAATTCTCATCAGCTTCTTCAATAATTGGTAACCCTTGTTTGTCAATTTCAATTCTTTGTGTTAGAATAATAGACCAACGCTAGAGGGGGGGTGAATAGCGTTTGATCAAAGAAATCGCAGGAATTAAAAATTAAAAGATAAGTAAAGAGAAGAGTAAGGGGAACACCAAATTTTACCCTAGTTCACCACAACTTGTGGCTAATCCAGCCTCCCGAGAGACTCTCTCGAGCTACACTACTATCTCGTTAAGCTTAACGGTGCTTAACAAACCCTTACAACTTGAGAGTTCGAGTCACACGAACCTCAACGAATTCTTCAAAGGAAACAACTCTTCCTTTGAATCAAACGAGAGAAATACTTTCTCTCAACGTGTCTAAGAACACAATTTCACTCAAGAACGAGACTCTCTTATAGAGTAGATGATGAGTAAACTAAGTATGCTCAAGAACAACTCAAACTTCACACAAAATGGCTCTAAAAAAGCTATGGAAAAGAATGTTAATTGAATGCAATGAAAATATGAATATTGTGAAGTGAATTGATGAGAAAAGCAGACCCAAACACCCCTTTTTATAGTGCCAAAATAGGCTCCAATGGACCAATGCATTAAAGGGGTGATTGACTTGAGTTAAGGGATTGAATAAATTTGGGATCTGCAGGATATTGGCTTCCCATCGATGTTTGGAACTTACCCATCGCTGGTAAGCCAATTTTCCTCCAGTTTTGAAACCAACGGTTACCTACCCATCAATGGGTACAAGCTTCCCATCGCTGGGTGGGAGGTTGACTTCCAAACAAGAAAAGAATCAACCTTAAATGACTTCCAACGGTCATGCCTAACCAGCCATGGGTATGCCCTCCCATCGCTCGGTTCCCATTGATGGGTAAAGGTTCCCATCGCTGGGTAAGGGCATTCTGCCTTGTGAAAATGTTGGACCGAGGCTTAAACAGCGATGGGTAGAACTTCCCATCGCTGTTTGGCATGGTTCTGGAAGTTGGTTTGGCTAAGGGACCGCTTGCCCATCGATGGGAAGTTCTTCCCATCGCTGGGTGGGTGGTTGGCCAAAAACCTATGGTTTTTGCCTTAACCACGGCCTAGCCAACCGATGCAAAAACCGACCGAAAAATCCAAAGTTCTCCAAAATAAAAACCAAGTGTTTAAAACACTTATTTGATGTATTTGGCTAAGAAATCAAGTGAGATATTTTAAAAACCACGTCATTTGGGTAAAAACCACGGCTAGCCAAGTTTATGCTGTTTTACGTGGTTTTTGCCAAACGACCAAAACCGAAAGGTGGTTTTTAAGATGTTTTTGTTGGAGAACTGTTTAAACATGCCAAAAAGTAAAAACCAATCATAAAATGTTGAAAACCACTTGGTTGGTTCGGGCGCCAAAAACCAACACCGAAAACCGAATGCCGAACGCCGGTTTCTGAAAGCCGAACGCCGGATGGCTTGGTTTTTGGTTTGGGCGAACACCAAGTGTTTTTAATATCTTGAACAAGTTTGAAAAACATTTTTATGATATTATAAATGCAAAAATAGATTTTAGCCTAAAGAGCCAAGGCGTGAGGTTTGGGTCGGTCTTGATCACAATTGTGACCGATTCAACAATACTAAGACTACGGTCTTCGTTCTTGGTCTTCTTTTAGATTTTGTTCTTATCTTCGTTCTTCGCCTTGTATATTCAATGACTTGTCTCGTTCTCAGCGGTTTGGCATTATCAAAACCTGTCATAAAGACGAACACGGCTTTAGTACAAAAACGTGACAAACCCGTGTTTCAACACTTTGTTAAAGTTTTTTAAATTCAATTTTACAATTTTACAGCTCAAAACGCCCGTTGTATCCTGGTTGTACAAAGTTTACACGTTTGAATAGGGTTTTGGAATTGTTCAATTTGAAAGTAGCAAATGGATGGAGTGACAAAAGTTTCACGTCTTTATTAAGTTTGTTGGGTGTACACGAATTGCCATCATCCATTTATGAGGCGAAGAAAATGATGTCTCCAATGGGGGAGGGCTAAAGGAAGACACATGTTTGTGTTAATGAATGCATTTTATATCGAAATGAGTTCCTGGATCTCAACGAATGTCCCAAGTATTTTGCTCCAAGATACAAGGAGTCCACCAAAATGGCTTATAGCAAGGACAATATGAAAAAAACCAAAAAGACTCCGGTTAAGGTTTTGTGGTACCTTCCAATAATACCAAGGGTCAAGCATCTGTTTGCTTCGATAAAGGACACAAAGAATCTAGTGTGGCACACAGAGCAACGAAAAGATAATGACACCCTGCGTCATCCTGCCGATGCCCCATAGTGGAAGACGATTGACTACACATTTCAAGAGTTTGGGAATGAGGGGAGAAACCTTCAATTAGGATTGTGTATGAATTCCACACTGCCAAAAAAATGTATAGTTTTTTTATGTATGAATTCCACACTTCCAAAAATGTGTACGACTGTTTTCATGTATGAATTCCACACTGGCCAAACATGGGCGTTAAATATGTAACTTAATTTAATACCTGCAAACTTGTTTAGGCATTATACATTGGTAAACTGCGTAGGAGGAGGATCTCGCAGAGCTATGGTAAACGGCGTAGGATGATGTTCTCGTACGTATGAGATGCACGAATGAGGAGGAGCCGCACGTATGAGGAGTGGTGATACGGGCCGTCAAGAGGGCCAGGTGTTGGAGCGCGCGGAAAGCCCAGGAATACAACGAGAGCCAAGACGTTCGGGCCGGGCGTCTAGACCACCGGCCCGACTTCGTGATTACGTTTAAGAATTTTAGTTATTTTATTTAATTTCATATATCATTGTACTTTTAGATTTTCTTTAGGTGAGCGAATTATAAGCTCCTTTGAGGGTTTCTTTTCGGTTCTTTACCTCGATGCTTTTCTTGAACCGACAGGGTTAGGGTTACTTTCATTCTCTATTTATACTTTACGTCCGGCTGTTGAAAGAGTTATGAATGAAAAGTGATTTAGTTAGACATAATTTCCTTGTTCTTTGTGTTCTCTAAAACCCTAACTCTCCTAGACGTCCTTCCCTTGCTCTCTGTCGGCGACATAGGTGCTTCTATAGCAGTTCAAAGCTTAACATCTGGTGCTTTCATCCTACTCGAACTCAAGGATGTCCGGCGACGAATCTCCTTCCTCCCCGTCGCATGTCAATCCGGCTTTGGATGATATGCGAACGGCCATCCAGAACCTTGCCTTGGAGATCCGTACTTCCCGTCAGGAACATCAAGCGTTGGTCCAA
The DNA here is from genome assembly GCA_900332095.2 of Cuscuta campestris. Lineage (NCBI taxonomy): Eukaryota > Viridiplantae > Streptophyta > Magnoliopsida > Solanales > Convolvulaceae > Cuscuta > Cuscuta campestris. The sequence goes on from OOIL02003480.1 coordinate 46,893, forward strand.
CGCGTGGACTCCTTATTCGACCCTCGGGGCTTTACTCCTCCCACGCCCATGGGCGGGTTTGGACAGACGCCCAACGGCCCACGCCGCCCTCCTCAAGGGTTTCCCATAATTCCAGATCCCACACACGACGCTTATCCTCCGAAGGTCAGATTTGATGCCCCCAAATTTAATGGGTCGGACCCAGCGGGGTGGGTATTCAAGGTTCAGTCGTATTTTGATTATTTTCGCACCCCTGACGACGTGCGGCTTTGGCTTGTTGGCCTGCTCTTTGAAAGTCCGGCGTCGGATTGGTTCCTCTATCAACATAACAACAATTGTATTACCTCTTGGCCGGCGTTTCTGGAGGCAGTAAAGCATCGGTTTGATCCTTCCCATTATGAAGACTATATGGGGCTTTTATGCAAATTACAGCAGCGTGCTTCCGTGATTGATTATCAGGCGGACTTTGAACGGCTATTAAATAAGATTACCGGTGTGCCGGAACCAACGCTAATTTCTATCTATATTGCCGGTTTGAAACAGCCAACTTGGCGAGAGGTTCTTTTGCGGCGTCCAGTGACGTTGGGACAAACTTTTGCTTTGGCGCGGGAACTCGCAGTGAATTATACAGACACTTTGGCGGCACTTTCGGGCTCTTCAAAACGGGTGTGGGGTTCGGCGGCCACAACTAGTACTGGAGCTTCAACGAGTCGCACGCTAGAGCCCGCCTCCAAACCTGGCCAACCCTCTTCTTCCGACGTACCATCGTCTCTTCCGGTGCGCCGTTTCTCAGCAGCCGAACGCGCGGATCGGACGGCAAAAGGCCTTTGTTGGAACTGTGACGATCGTCCATATTGAAGGAATTTCATGCAGCACCAAGCGCGGGTCATCCGGGCATAGAGCGGACCTTTCGGCGAGTGGCAGAGGTTTTCTTTTGGCCACATATGCGGAAGGATGTCAGGGCCTTTGTGGAGTCTTGTTCTATTTGTCAGACAACCAAGTATCTCACGCACCGGCCGGCGGGTTTGCTTCAACCTTTGCCCATACCGAGTCGGGTGTGGGATGACGTTACCATGGATTTTATTATGGGTTTACCACCTGCTAAGGGATACACGGCTATTATGGTGGTGGTGGACCGTTTAACGAAGTACGCTCATTTCGGCGCTTTACCCACGTCGTTTGATGCACCACGCGTAGCTTCTTTGTTCGTTGAGGTCGTTGTCAAGCACCATGGTTTTCCCCGATCTATTATTTCCGATCGGGACCCTATTTTTATGAGCCATTTTTGGGATGCTTTGTTCACTCTCAGTGGCACCACACTCAAAAGGAGCACGTCATACCACTCGCAAACTGACGGACAAACGGAGGTACGTAACAAGGGGTGGAACACTGTAACGCCCCAAAAGTAGGCCCATCAGAGTTAATTAATTTATAATTAATTAATTACTGAGAAGGACCCAAAAATAAGTAAATTCTAAAGTTTGTCAATAAATAATGAAAATTATATCATTATGTAGAGTTTGACTATTTGACCCCAACGGTTCAATCGGATTTCAATTTGGAGAAAGTTGGAACAAAAAGTGTACCCCAACTGGGACCAAAATTAGTCCCAATCAGGGACTACACACCAAACGGCGCCCTATTCAATTACGCCGATTCCAAATTCGTCGTTCAATCACGGAAGCTGCAAACCTGTGTCTTCTTCTTCTTCCCTGGGCTATTTAAGAACAACCCAACTCCCTCATTTCATCACCAAAACAACTCATTCTTCCTTCTATATTATTCCTTGCTGAGAGTAGAGTTCAGTGGTGCTATCATCTTTGTGTGAGGTCGCCGGAGCAGTGAGATAGAGTCGCCGGAAGTTTCACCAGAAAATCTTCAAAACCTCCCTTACACTTCAAGGTAAGCCCATAGATATATCTAATGACTAGAATGCTCATATAGATTGATTCTACGTTCATAGATGGTCATTTGGTTGAGTTTTGTGTTTGACATGCTTGAAGAACTAAGAATCGTAAACCATGATTTTGATGTTAAAACTATGAATTAATGATGCCAAAATGATCTATGAACCTTGGAGAACACTTTTATATACTTTAATTGAAGTTTGGTGAGTAAAAGTGACATTTCGCAAGTTGGCTCGAGGTAGAAGACGATGGATAATCGATTATCAACTTGAAAATCGATTATTCATCATTCTGCAGATTTTTGGAACAAAGCTGAGCAACAGTCGATTGTCAGAATGTGATAATCGACTGTCAGCCCTCTCTGAAGTTTGATAATCGATTATCAGAGTGTGATAATCGATTATCAGCCCATTCTGAACATCAGACAGTAGATTATCAGAAGTGACAGTAGACTGTCTCTCTACACTATTGAAGAAAATGAAGCTAATAGCTAATAATTGAATTTCCTATCATATATTAATCAATTGTTATTTAGAAAACATGATTTTTGAGTTATGGAATCCTATATTTTGATACCAAACCATTATGATTAATAAAAGGATGATTTCTTGGAATAAAGATGGTGTTTTAACAACTAAAAGGGATCTTATGTGATGCATGACGGTAAGCTAGGGTGTTAACACTCGATGCTAGGCCGCTGATTGTTATTAG
>OOIL02003480.1:51823-78617 GCA_900332095.2 Cuscuta campestris
TGTAGTAATACTCAATTAGAATTTTAAAATTTTCAATCTTAAATCGTGGATCACAAATAATACCTATTTTATAAATATCAGGAATGTACAAATAATAAGTACACCATTTATCTCTCATAGGAGAGACATAAGGGTACAAATCTGGATCAGCCATACTTTCACGAAAACATGTTGCGATTGTAATGCACTCTTTAAAAAATGTATTTGTAGTTGGTTGGTAAACATGGGAAAAAGTAAGAGTTGCGTTATTAAAAACTTCTAATACGGCATTCAATTTTTCAACAATAACAAATTCAAAAGGATTAATGATTATACGAAGTTCATCCCTAAAAAATTCAGCAAGTTCCTCTTTATATCTTAGGATCTGTGCAATCAATTTGTAAGTACTATTCCATCTAATGTTGATATCTCTCGCAAAACTTATTTCTTTTTTACCCTTAGACTTACAGAACATCTTCCAGGATCTCGAAATAAGACGAGCCCCCTAAATTTTTTTAATTCCTTCTTTAATATTTGTCAAAACTCCGCCCATAGCTTGTAGTCCCTGTTGAACACATAAATTTAAAACATGACAGGCACACCGTTGATGCAGAAATCTAACCATAGTCGTAGACGGTGGGCAAATTTCTCTAAGTTTAGGAATAGCAGCAGTATTATTAGTAGCATTATCAAAACCAAATGAAAAAACTTTTTCACATAAGTTATATTCCCGCAGAATACTCTGAAGCAATAGGAAAATATTTTCAGCAGTATGCTCTAGGACAAGAGTGGGGAGATTCGCGTCTCCTCTACCAGAATAAATCTGGTTGAATTCTTCATCCGTCATAGCGTCCCCGATTAAATGATCTGGGACAGTAGGAAACGAAGAGACGGAGTGTCTTCCTCGAGAACCGTGTCCGCGTGAGGTCGAACCGTCGGAGGTGGCTTTAGCTTTGCCTTTACTCAATCTTCGGTTGACGTCGCCCATATCCACGGACCGTGTACCGGACTCCCTCGACATTTTAATATATATTTTTTTGATATTAAAATAATATATTACTTTTGGAAAAATTAAAAAAATTTCGAAATTTTATTATATAAAATTTCGAAATATTCAAAAAATAAAGAATATATTTAAATTATTTAAAGATTAAAGAATATATTTAAAAATTAATAATATTTAAAATTTTGAAAAATTTGAAAAAATTTCGAAATTTTATATATTAAAATTTTGAAAATTTCAAAATTTTAATGTATAAAATTTTTATATTATTATATGAATATTAAACGTATAAAAATTAAATAGAGATAATAAGATTGAGATATTGATAAATATAGAGAATGAGAGAATGAGAGATGGATTGAGAAATTGAGTGATTTTTTATGTAAAAAATGTGAGAATTTATAAATACATCCTTCCCCCCCTCCCCCCTCCCCTCTTCCCCTCCCCCACCTTAACGGCTAAATAGTCGTTTGAGGTGTGCCCCCCACTATTTTTTTTGCTTTTTGCAGGGCTTGGCTAGTTGGCTTGGGATTTGAAATGAACAAAAAAAAAAAATTTAACCGGTACCAGAACCGGACCGGTACCGCAGGTACCGGTACCAAAAAATAGGTACCGGAACCGGTACCGAAATGGGCGGTACCGGTACCGGTACCGGTTCCCGGAACCGGTGACACGGCGACGACGACGGTAACGGTGGCGGGTACCGGCGGTACCGTTGCCGGTGACGGTACCGTACCGGTACCGTGTCCACCCCTATTCATGTTTCTTTACTTCGGCCGTACATTCCGGATAGCACTACCCCGGTGGTCTCCTCCTTGCCAATGGAGTTTCATGCAGGAGCACCAGTATCAGTTCCGCAGCGGGGAGTGGGAGCGCGCACAGTCATGGTTCATGGCCAATTACAGGACCAGTGGCTTGTTGTGTGGCCCGACGGTAGCCTTGCTGATGCTACGTGGGAACCGGCTGCTTTGTTGAAGGCCAACTACCCCGAATTGGTCCTTGAGGACAAGGACGCTTTGGTCGGCAGGGCAGATGATACAGGCCGTTAAGAGGGCCAGGTGTTGGAGCGCGCGGAAAGCCCAGGAATACAACGAGAGCCAAGACGTTCGAGCCGGGCGTCTAGACCACCGGCCCGACTTCGTGATTACGTTTAAGAATTTTAGTTATTTTATTTAATTTCATATATCGTTGTACTTTTAGATTTTCTTTAGGTGAGCGAATTATAAGCTCCTTCGAAGGTTTCTTTTCGGTTCTTTTCATTCTCTATTTATACTTTACGTCCGGCTGTTGAAAGAGTTATGAATGAAAAGTGATTTAGTTAGACATAATTTCCTTGTTCTTTGTGTTCTCTGAAACCCTAACTCTCCTAGCCGTCCTTCCCTTGCTCTCTGCCGGCGACACAGGTGCTTTTATAGCAGTTCAAAGCTTAACAAGTGGCTACATGACTAACCTAAGTTTAATCAAATAATTAAAAGTAATTAAAAAAGAAGAATATAATAAAAGGTAGAGGGTATGCTTGTAAGATATTGACACTATAAATATCTAAATTCGTATAAAAGATTAAGAAGTGTTATATGCGTAATATTGAGTGACTTAGAGTGCTACGTAGGGTAATTTTCTTAACATCTAAGCACCTATAAACATTCTCTTCTCTCTCCTTTGAGCATCCCCTTTGGGCATCCCATTGGAGATGACCTTAGGCGGCCGTGCTAGGACAGTTAGTTCCGGAACTTCACTTCGTCTAGCCCTAAATTAGAGGCACGAGTCAATTTTTGGGTCAAAAAATGGTAAACTTGAATTTTTATTGTTATTTGCAAAGGATGACTCCCATCTCCGAAGGCTCTCAGACCAGTCAGACGATTACTGAGATAGATAAATTAAAAATTGTGGCAAAGAACTAGGCAGTTGAGGAATCGAACTAGGGGCTAGCAACTACTATATAGACAATTTTGCTATGATCTCGTAGGCCTAATCGGGTATGGGGCTCATCGTCTAAAAAAGGCGTATTCTCAACGAGAAAGCACTTTCTGTGTGCCAGGTCTCTCAATTTGCAATCCGCCATGGATGAAACTCGAAAACACCAGGTTCTTTCTTCCTCCTCAGTCCTCACACAGAACTATCTGTATCACTTTCCTCTGCCAGGTCTCACAAATTGCAATACGTCATGGATGTACACGCTTGTAGCTTTTATGTGGTGTGATTGGTTCAGTTGTTGAGCTCGAAATGTTGATTTCATTTGTAGCTTAATTTCCATATTCAGTGGCGTGGAAATCATTCCAAATATGTGATGTAACGTTTGCTAATCTTGCTTAATTTTTTTTGCGTGGTTTCCCACAGGTTTCTATGCGAGGAGCGAGCGCGAAGGACATTTCGAGGGATGAGCTTCTAGAGATGGTCTCGCATGAGAGAGAGCTTCGGGTTTATATTCGGAAATCCACTGCAGCTGCACTGTGTATTCAGGTTCTTGTGATATTTATTGTTTATTTCATTTATCTTCTGCGTTAGTTTAGCGGTCGCTTGAAAGGTGCTGTATGTGATTCCAAATTTGTACTCGTAATCCTTAATAATTTCATTAATTTGTGCAGAGAGTTTGGCGGCGTTACTCTGCCACAAAGTTGTTAGCCCTACATCTTCAGCAGCAATGGGAGGTTATGATGGATAATCTAGTTGTTCGTCCAACTAAAACACTGATATCCTGCAGTATTTTGAGGCCTTTCATTTTCTTCATAACGTTCTTATTGAATCGAGGAGTAAAAGTGCTAAAGAGAGATAAAAATTGTATCGCAGCTTGCTTCAGAGTTGTCTTGGAAAGCATTACATCAACTAGTATGTTCTTATTTTACCAGTAATTTATTTCTTCTTTCTTTGCATTTCTCTTTAGGCATGCCATTTTGACTCCCATATTCAAATTTCTTCCATTTTTATTTTTTTGCCGAGGAAATTCCTAGTAGCACAGATTATTTATGTCAAGTTATTTACTGGTTTTGAATTATCATTTTGATGGATAGATGCAAATGAAAACTTTTTCTCAATGGCATTTGGAAATGGCGGGGAAAGAATAGTTTGGACGTACCAATCGAAGAAGCTGGTTTCCATTTGCATGTTGATTCTAGCAGATTTTGATAACTCTCACCCAGGGGGTGAAGATGTGTTTGTTACATCATTGGCTCTGCGTTTGGCAGTTGTTTTGATTGATATCAAAGGATGGATTTGCATCAGCGATGCTAATATCCAAACTGCAAATAACTCTATAAGAGATTTAGTTCATTTCATGGCAAGTAAGAAGAGCGGTTTGTATAGTTGTGTCCAGAGATACATTTGTAAACTTCAAACTCCTATTTCTTCTCAAGTAACTTCTTCTGGTCAAATGGATGATCGATTCTTGATTATTGCTTGCGCTACAACTTTGGTTCTCCGACCATTTCACGATACAGGCATTTGTTTAACCACTAATTACTCGGAGGATGTTCAGAATGCTGCTGAACAATTTTGTAGTTTGCTTCTTACAATTCCTTGGTTGGCTCAAAAGTTACCAGCTGTGCTGTTACCTGCTATGCGACACATGTTTGTATTATCAGCTTGTTTACAGACTCTGATGGTAAGTTTGGGAAATATGAACTTTTCCTCATGTTTATGACACTCTTGCATGTACGTGAATTACATAATCCATATGAAGTAGAGTTCCAATTAGTGGTCGAACCATACAATTATTGTTTTCTTGTTGGGTGAGGAGATATATGCTGTGGAAGAACATGGATTCTTTTTTCTTCCTATGCCTAGGTGGCTATGTGAATTAAAATGGGTTAATCATCAGTATTTTCCTAGTCAACCTTAATGATTTTCTGTCTTTTGAAATTTGAATGATATATAATGCCATTTTGACTCGTAGCTTATTGTTGTTTATCTACTCCGAAAAGCATATAATAGGCCAATTGGCCAAAACTAAAAAAATAATAGTACTAAATGAAGTTGAAATAAAGAAGCAAAAAAAAGCAACCGGCTCTTTTTCAAGAAGCTGTGGTGTTGTGTTTTTTTGTGAATCAGGGTTTTCATTAAGTGCTGTCTGGGCCTAACGTAGAAGTGTGGACTTGAGGGAAAAAAGGGAAAACAAGGTAACTTAGCGGTTCACGTGCAATTTGTTTGAAGGAGGCTATCGTGACATAACATAATCTGGTTGGGCCTGTGTTTTCCGTACTTGTGTTCAGTTGAATTTCTGTAATTGCTGATTGTATTATAATTGGATGAAATGATCTGGTTAACCAGAGTCACCAGACAACTGATTGCACAACATGTTGTGTTTTTCTCCATTATATGCATCCTGACCATGCTGCTGCTGCTGCTAAGGCACCTTGAATTGTAGCAAACATGGATTTCTATGTTAGTACTGATCTTTTACGGAGCATTAGTAATCTGCGCAGATAAACCAGTTATCTCCTTTTCATTTTGATATAAATTTTCATGTTGGTTTTGGTGTTGGAGCATAAGAGGACTGATTAGCCTTGGCAGGTGATTGGCAGATGCCAATGGAAGAAATCTCAAAAGAAATGTTTGATGTCGATAAGATGACACGTACTGGACAGAACAGGGCAATGCCACCGGTTGGTTGGGCTCTGGCAAACATTATTTACCTGGCGACAATGGGTGACAATAATTCATTGGATTCTGGAAAGTTTCCCCCTAGTCTCGATCAAACTTCCTATGTACGTGTTGTTGTTTTGCTGGCAGAGAACCTGTTGATTTGCTTTGAAAGGGTTGGACTGCTAAGTCACGAGGACCGGAATGATGATGTTAATTCTGTTGAACCTCTCAACTTTTATCATGAGGCTGGGACAACAGGTGGATCCTCAAAGTTGTCTTATCTGGACCTCCTTAAGCCAGTTTGTCAACAGGGGCATCTAATGAAACTTATTTCATTTGTCAAAGACACCTCCGTTAAGAATGATGTTAACATGGCATCAAGCAATGTAGCATCTCATAGATGTGAATTGCGTGATATTGCTTATTATTATTCATGCATGATAAGAATATTCTCAGTTCTGGATAAAGTGCATGGAGCGTTGCCAGTTCTGAATATGCTATCTTTTGCTCCCGGATTTATTTCAGATATGTGGGGATCTCTAGAAAAAACGTTTTTCCCTGTAGGGGAACATGTTACTGAGAGCACCTCAGATCAAAATAAAGTTGGTGAAAATATTATTTATGAAGTGTCTGAACAAAAGCAGAAGCACTTTGCTAAAGACAGTGGCAGTAAATGGGTGAATGTAATTCAGAAAATTGCACGAAAATCTCGCCCAGAATCAACATCTACAAATGTAGCTGATGGAATTTATAGCTCTAACACAATTGGTGAGCATTGTTCTGATATCTGGGATATTAAACCATTAAGGAAGGGCCCCGAGGGTATATCAAAAGATACTTATTGCCTTCTTAATCTCTTCTGTGCTAGTTATTACCACCTGCTTGTAGTTCTCAGTGACATTGAGTTTTACGAGAGACAGGTTAGATCCCAACCTTTTATACTTGTACTTCACCAATCCCACCCCACCTCATATGCTCCCCACAAAAGAAGTTAGAATCATTTGTAATGTTTATATGGGCGATTTTATCAAATACTAAATAAAATTGTTGGATGAATTAGGTCCCTTTTTCGCTGGAGCAGCAAAGGAAAATTGCATCAGTGCTTAACACATTAGTGTACAGTGCCGTGTCTGTTAACATTGTTGCTCAAAATAGGACTGTCATTGATTTTGCTGTCAAGTGCCTGCATTTGTTATATGAAAGAGATTGTAGGCACCAATTTTGCCCACCTGCTTTGTGGCTTTCACCAGGTAGAATAAACCGGCCTCCAATTGTTGCAGCTGCTAGGACTTTTGAAGTATTGTCAGCTAATAAAAATGATGTTTCAACCTCTCCTATTGGTTCTGTCATTATAACTACACCACATGTCTTTCCATTTGAAGAAAGGCAAGTTTGGACAGAAGCATTCATCCTTTAATTTTACCATCACAATGCCATTTTCTTGGCCTCTTATTTTTTGAATTTATTCTTTACACTTAAGCTCCTAGAGTACTTTCAGTGCACTCAGGACTCCTGACACGTAATGTATTAATGCATGCTAAGCGGCCTTAATTCAGTTAACTGAGATATTGTGGCTGATCGATTTTATGTGATTATAATGTCCTTTTTCAGATGGAATTTTCTTTCCAATTTCATTACCGTATTTTGTTTAATTTGGTATTTAAATTGCTTCATTCTTTGCTTATTTAGTAGGTTTGAAAGTTGTACACCCTAAATATATAAACTTGATTTCTCTGTTTAAAAAAACACGAGAATTAATTACAAAAATCAAGAAGGAAAACACCACAATTTCACTTTTTTTCAGCAACCTCCATTCCTTTTTATTCACTCCTTGCTATGCAACCATGCTCCTGGTTCATAACTGTTTTGTTCCTCTTGGCGTGGATCTGGTTGATCTCATGGTATTCGTGATGCCGTTCAAGCTGTCCAAACATCCGTTGGAACCTTCCCATTCACACTACAATGAGTTTCCAACATGGGTGCAACCCCTTCAAACTGGTGAACTCTTTGTTGAAAAAACTAGTGCCCTATGAAATTAGTAGAGCCTCATCACTCACACTGCCTCTAACACACTTTCACTCCCAGTCCGGTCTGACCCACCTGTCTCATATCATCTTGCTGTACCCATCAACTTCTCACGCGACCCTCATCACCCCACAGACTTTTCATTGTCAGCTTCTTTCATAAACTTTGCAGCATAGTTCACTACTGTGCCATAAGTGATGGGGAGTAGTTGTCCGCTTTAACAAGTGGCCTTTCCTCTACTTCAACAAGTGACTGCAAAAGAATCAACAGTTATGACCAGGCATTCAGTTGAAGCTTCTGCAACAATGGTTCTACGCAGGGACTTCCTATTCTGCTATGTTGAAATTACAGTTGAATGTTTTTTTTCTCAATTTTAGTAGAGAACAACAAAAACAACAACAAAAACTAGTATATTCCCAACTTCGTTGGGGTCTAGGGGGTGGGGGTGGAGAAGTTGTACCCAACCTTACCCCTGTAAAGATTAAAGACTGAGATGCTGTATTCTGATAGACCCTTGATGCATTGATGCATATACTTCCCAAAGGCCAAAACCTTTTAAGAAGTAAGATGCAAGGAAAGTTTAATGTGCCATTTTGATCTAGTCCATTATTAGTCTGAACTCTAAAGCTAAAAACATTGTAAAAAATGATTCTTTTTGCTCCACTGGCAATGGATGATAGATTTTAGTTGGGAGTGAGGAATGAAACTTTGGTTTGATTCTTTTTATTTTTATATTTTTGTTTATATCAGTTTTTGATGCTTCTACATGCTGATGCCAACTTTTACTTTGTGTGCATTCTTTTCAATGGCTCAGACCAGCCCATGCTTTACTTATCTCTATGATGCTAAACATGTTCCTTGTTGCGCTCTGGCCTTGACAGGGTTGAAATGTTCAGAGAATTTATCAATATGGACAAAGCTTCTAGGAGAATGGCCGGCGAGGTTCTAGGTCCAGGTCCACATGCAGTTGAAGTTGTTATTCGCCGCGGTCATGTTTTTGAAGATGGATTTCAACAATTAAGCAGCATTGGGTCCAGATTAAAGTCTAGCATTCATGTTTCTTTTGTAAATGAGTCTGGTCTCCCTGAGGCTGGCTTAGACTATGGTGGGTTATCTAAGGAATTCTTGAATGAAATTGCAAATGCAGCCTTCTCTCCCGAGTGAGTTTTCCTGATGCTTGACTTTTCTTTTTCAAGTTGCAACTTCATTGTTCTTTTTTCTGACTTAATTGCTTTCTTTTTTTCCTGCTTTAATTGCTTTTTAATCTCTCTTAGAATATAAAAACCTTTTTAGGCCTACAACCATAAGCTTGAGCAGTTGAGCTTTTGATTGAACCATTGAGTTAGTTCCTTGACATGGTATCAAAGCTTTGTTGACCAAGAAGTCACGAATTCAAAACTCACTGCCGCCCAATAAAAAAAATTAAGGTTTCACGTGCAAGGCCCGGAACGCCCACGCCTACACGTGAGGGGCATGTTAGAATATAAAAACTTTTCTTAGGCCTACAACCATAAGTTTTAGCTTTGGGTTGAGTTGGTTCCTTGACTCAATAATTAAGATTTTTATAATGGGTGATGTCTTTCTAGGTGTGGTCTATTCACCCAGAGTTCAACCTCAGATCGGCTTTTGATTCCTAATTCAGCTGCAAGATTTCTAGAAAATGGAATCCAGATGATTGAATTTTTAGGAAAAATTGTTAGCAAGGCACTCTATGAAGGAATATTGTTAGATTATTCCTTTTCACATGTTTTTGTGCAGAAGTTATTGGGCCGTTACAGCTTTCTTGATGAATTGTCAACGCTTGATCCTGTGCTATATAGAAATCTTATGTATGTTAAGGTAAATCAAAATTCTACCCTACAAACGTTGGTACTGAGAGTACTCCGTGTGTTAGTGAGCAATTCATTTCTGGTTAGTGAGGATATAAGTTTTGTTTGGTATGCAATGGCAGTGCATATAGTGAACAACTCATTCGTGGTTACTAAACACACAACTTCTATTTAGTTAGCAATTTGTTTCTCATTAGCAAATATAAACCTCTGTTGAGAGATAGTTGTACGGTATTTTTGTACCTATTGTTGTACAATAGAATTACTCCAGTGATGCTTTTGAAAATGATAAAGTTCAAGAAACAACAACAACCCAGTGTAATCCCCGGGGAGTAGGGTCTGGGGAGAGTGTGTATGCTGACTTTACTCCTAGTCAAAAGTAGAGAGGTTGTTTCTAGGAGACCCCCAACTCGAGTAACACCAGTCAGCGTAGGCTAACAACAACTCGAGTAACACCAGTCAAAAGTAGAGAGGTTGTTTCTAGTTTGAATCACTTTTCAGTAATGGCCATATTTGCAAACATAGGTTACCTAGTCAGTGTAGGAGACACTTGTCATCTTTTATGTATTAAATTGTAAATAGTAAATGTACTCTTCTCATTTTCTGATTTGCTAATGCATGGTTACCTAATTACTAGAATGAAGGTCCATGAATGACTTGTTTTAATTTTAGATCTACTATGTGTAAAGCAGTTCCGTATGCAATTTCTAGTTACATTCATTGTCTCATACTCTCATTGATGCAAAATTGCAAATGACCTATGTAATGGGAAGGGGAGTGCAAATTAACTATGGACATTCCAGAAGATCCTCACGTGCCATGTTTTTGGCCATGTGCTGAGGGCATGCTTTGATAAGAAAATAGGGCTTGCCCAGCTATGAATGTCTACATACAATCAACAACATGAAACTTGGAAATTGGGATATTTCGTTAATTATCAACTGGCCGCAAAATTCAGCGTTTTAATACAGAAACAGTTTTGTATTTTGCTAATGAAATATCCAACTGTGCATGAGAAATTGACATTTATCATTGTTAACGAATGCAGCATTATGAAGGTGATGTTAGAGAGCTCTCTTTGGATTTTACAATTACAGAAGAATCACTTGGAAAGAGACATGTTATTGAGCTCAAACATGGTGGAAAAAATATCAGTGTCACAGATGAGAACAAGCTGCAATACGTTTATGCAATGGCGGACTTTAAACTTAATCGACAGGTAGGTAGCATTTCTACTGTAGATAGTTGGTGCCTATGTTTTTGTATCTCAAAATCTAATTTTATGCATTGCAGATACTTCCATTCTCAAATGCATTTTACAGAGGGTTAATTGAACTTATATCTCCTTCTTGGTTAAAGTTATTTAATGCATGTGAATTTAACCAGGTATTACTATTACCTTGTTTTACATTCTGATAAATGTTCACTTACGAGGCTCCATTTGGGATCCGTCTCTACATGTTTTTGAGTGGGTCATCAATATTATATGTAGTTATATATATAGGGGTAATCTTACACCAATTTGTTGGTGTTAGATTATTACACCTAAAAATTGATTGTTTTTACCCTCTCTAACCCTCCAGTAAACCCCCTCCTGCCCGTCCCTAATGCACCCCCACACTCTTTCCAATTACATTGAACGATGACAATACTTGCATTCGGGTAAAACAAAATTTAAAACTTTTAAACCTTTTCGTAGCTCGCATTGCATTGCTGAAGAGTCTGAAGTTTGATCTGTTGAACATAAAGCCATCATAGTTATGGAGCAAAACATTTTTATATTCCCTATGTCCCATCATTTTGACTAAGGTACATACTCCCTCCGTACCAGTCCTTTTGTCCAGTATTCCTTTTTGGGCCGTCTCAGCATATTTATCCACTATTTTTGGTAAAGTGATAAAGGTTACAATGACAGATATACCCCTGCAAGTAACGCTAGCCGAATTGAGAATTACGCGGTATCTTCTTATGTCTTCTTCAATCAATGAGCAAATATCTTCTTATAGAATTATCTTCTTCAATCGGCTACACCAAGCTTCATACTCCGGCGAGAGAGATCTGTTCTCAGGCGATGCCGATCTTCCTATTCTGGCGAGATAGATCTATTTGCTGCCGTTGCATCGCCAAACTTATTGCTCAGATCTATTCTTCGGCAACTGCAGATGCTATAGCGAGAAACCTAACCTTTTCTAGCTCTAAGATGATGTCCTTCTGTCATCTTTCAGTGGCGATGGATAAGTTTTTCCCCTTTCTTTAAGTGTTTGCACTTTGTTTTTCTTTTTTCTTTCTTTATTTTTTTCTTTTTTCATTAAGTATGAATCAGATCTACTCCGAGAGAACAAAAACCTGATTGTTTCAAAAGCTATTATTCATAAAAAAAAGATACAGATTTCCGACAGCAAACATGATTCCAAGAGAATAGTGAGGCAATTGGTGCCTCTGATTTTTGCAAGGGTAGTGACGATCTCCGGTGAAGGGAGGATAGCGGTCACGATCTCCAGTGAAGGGAGGACGACGGTGACGATCTCCAGGGAACGTAGCGGAGGAGTAGCCGACTTCAGTTCTTACTTTGGATTGTTCCAACTTAGTGTGCTCATAATTCCAATAGGGATATTTTAGACATTTCTCCCTACTTTTCTCCTTTTCTTTGTTCTTGTGCGAAAACGAAAGTGAAGGAATACACCGGGATGTAGGGAGTATTTCATAAGTCATCGTTCCTACATAAATTTCTCTGTTTATCTGTCGATCTAAGGCCCCGTTCCGTTCAACTTATTTTTTTCTTATTTTTTCTTATGTTTTCTTATTCTTATTAAAATCAGATCAGACCAGACCAGATCAGATCGAATCAGATCAGATCAGATCCAATCAGATCATATCAGAACTTATTAAAATCAGATCATATCAAGAATTATTATTATTATTATCATTATTATTATAATTATTATTAAAAATAAAAAAGAATAAACTTTGGAAACAGGTTAAATAGAAAACAGAGAAAGTAATCCTTAATTATTAGACATTGGAAAATTTAGTTTTAAAATACATTGACAATGTCAATCTAATTCTACTTTTAAAATATATTTTTATTGCTACTTGTAATTTGAGTTTCTAAAGTTTTGATATTTTATAAGGATGAGATATTTTAATAAAAATACTATCTCTTCTATGTATTAATTATCTAAATTTAATTACTTTTTAATGTATATATAAATTAAAATATTTATTCTAATGTATATATGAAGTAATATTAAAATATTAAATTAATATTCTAATTTCACAAAAAAATAATCATAAAATAAAAAATATTATTACATTGTACTGTAATATGAATGATTATTCTAATATATGAATTAACTAATTTTATTTTATTAAAAAATAATAATTAAATAAAAATATTGATTATATTATAATATGAATTATCATCACAATTTTCAAACGTTATTATAAAGTCAAATCATAATTAATCAGATCAGACCAGATCAGATCCAATCAGACCAGATCAGATCCAATCAGATCAGATCAGAACTTATTAAAATTTGATCAGATCGGAAAAAATAAGTTGAACGGAATGGAGCCGAAGTCTTAAACTATTTCATCACATTACATCTTTTAGACTTTTTGTTTGTGGATTACAATAGCATACATGAAAATTCCACATTTCCACCTCAAAGTATTGATTCAATGAAGCAAATCACTGGAACAAATCTGAGAGCTTGCCTTGTAATGTGACTCTTTTAGGGATGAAAAATGATTTTAAAACATGAATCTTTTTTGGCACAAAGTTTTTGTTTACCTATTTTTCTTTAAATTTAAGAACTAGGTTTGCTCTCTCTGGTTCAACTATGACATTGTTTCTCAGATTGCTTTCATGATTTCTTTTCTAACGAATTATGAATCTGAGTATCTGACATTGGAATCTATTTGTCTCAATATTTATAAATCTAATTTGATTTTTAATAATTGCGTATGTGATTTTTGTATATCTATAAAATTTATGATTTTTTTTGTAGTTGTGAATCTCTTCTATATACTATCACAAAATTGAGTGGCTTCTAAATTATATATAGCCGTCGCCGTTTCTCGATTGCTCTTGTAGTGGTATTGTAACTTTTTGTTGAAATATGAACCTCCAAATTCTCTAGGGATGAAAAGGGTTCCATATCACAAACTATCAGTCTAAAGAGCTCTACTCCCTCCATCCACAAATTTTCTTCTCGTTCATTACTCACAGTGTCAAAGGTTACTCACTTTGTTTGTGCATTTTCGTTGTCCATTTGAGAAAATAATATAGTCATGTCATCTCTAGTTTTGTAGATCTTTTGATATAGTGTTTAAATATATACTCCGTAATTTTTATTTTTTAATTAAACACCAAATTTCATACAAAGTGATTTAAAAACAACATTAATCAAACATCGAAATGCGCAACAGGAAGAAAATTTATGGACGAAGGGAGTATTTCAGTTTCACATGACATGTTTTGAAAGATATATCAATTTTTTGAAAATATATATGTTATTATATGTTTGCATGTCTAATATATATGATATTTGATATCCAGTTGCTCTCAGGGGGGAATCACGATATTGATGTTGACGATTTACGTAAAAATGCACGGTATAGTGGGGGCTACAGTGAAACTAGTCGTACAGTGAAACTTTTTTGGGAGGTATTTGTGGTTTATCCCTCTTTTCTTGAAAACAGCTTCACTTTTCTTGTTTTCTTCTTGTTTTATTTCCAATCATATCATAAACTAGATAGTGTTTATGTCTTCAATTATAGGCATGCGTAGACAGTCACTGTTTTTTTTTTAAATTTTATTCTAGTTCCTGAAATGATTCTGAGCATTCATTGTGCTTATGTGCTCACTTGCTCGCCAAATACAGCAGTACTTTCCCAGTGCCGCATTCCTGCACAACAATTTTGGTCTTTAGAGTGAATGCCAACAGCAGCAGTCAATGGTAGTAAACTCTAGCACGGGATTGCAGAAATTTCACCTATGCGGGGTCTGGAGGATGGAGAGTTTACTACTTTAGTCATTGTGCCAAAAAAACTCCTTGGAATTGTGTAAATGAAGAATATGTTTGTGGTTAGTGTGTAGAGGGATGAAACTTCACAAGTTTGGTCGCGCGAGGGTATTAGGTCTTGTGATCTAGTTTACTGGAAGACAATGTCGAACATGGCAGTAAATGGTGGCAGTCTTGAACATGGGTGGTTGAAGCGATGAGGAAGACACTACAATATGACAGTGTGAAGAAGAGGAAGCTGGTGGTGCGAACAAATATGAGATCAGATAACCTTGCTCAAAAAGTAGTGAATCAAGCAAAAGATTGAAGGGATGGTGGTGCCCCGAACTGCCGATGGAGGTGGGCTTCTAAGGGTGAAGTCACCACAGTGTCTAATACTGATGGTTATGTTGGATCTTGGAGAGGGCATGGTCCTCACCGGAAATGGAGCTTGTGAAAGAACAGATGCATATGATACCTTGTTGAAATATGGAAGAGAGATTAAATGAAATGTATTGCTTCCTCTGCCCCCAAAAAAGTTCATTTTCAAGTATATGAGCCTGGTTTTAAAAGTCTACATTAATTTTTTAGAAATATTCTTGGTCAACCAAGTGGAAAGATGTTTTACTCTGTAGTTATTTACTCCAAACGGTTAAGGTAATTTTACCTCCGTTCCTTGAAAGATTTTGAAAATGGTTGGGTTTAAGGAGTGTTACTTCCAATTTTGTCATGGCTTTATGTTAGGGTAGAATATGATGGTAATAGGTTGATTAATAGTGAATAGGTATAATGTGACAGGTAGGTAAATATTTATTAATTAGTAGGGGTAACTAGGAGATTTTTATTGAAAGTTGAAGTGTTTGTTGGGACATACTCCCTCCGTCCCAAATTAGTCTTTCCACTTTCCTTTTTCGAGTTGTCCTTAAATAAAATTTTCATTCTTTAAAAGAAATGGAATAAGTGGCCCATATTGAATCCCTCTCCTCACTATAATTCTCAACAAAACAATTTTCAATTTTCTTAAACTACATGGAAAAGCAAACAAGAAGATTAATTTGGGACAGACCGACAGAGAGAGTATGATAAGTGGGAAAGTTTTTAGGGACGGAGGGAGTAAATTTTTTTGTGGGGGGGGGGGGGTATTAAGTGGCCATTCTTCTACATTCTTTTACGTCTGTCCCATAAAATTATCTCCCATTTATTTTCAAGGAAAGGAATGTGGCACATAATATTTTTCTCTTCTAAGCAAATTCCACCCACACTTCACTTTTTTACATTTTTCTTAAACTGTGCTTGGTTAAACCGGGCACTTATAAGGATCAAGTATATCTTAAATGAAATTCCTTTTTTTGTGATGGAGTGAGTACATTTGCTATCGGCTAGAAACTGGTGTAGCCTCAACATATCTGACACTTGCTTTTTACAAAAATATAAATGAAACAAATTTATATGGCAAAAATTTGTAACTGTACTCCCCAATAGTAATCACTTAGTTTCACAATCAGCTTCACACTAGACATCTTTTTGGAAAGTTTAAACTTGTGAAAAGATGCTCTTACCCATAAACTACCAAATAGGACATTTTCACAATGGGGAAGTTCTGTTTACAAATGAAATCATAAATCAGGAAACTTAGAAAGTTAGTTGTGGGAGAAATTTCATTAGTTTGATATATAAAATGGATGGATGGAGTATTACTTGTGTACTTGATGTGGAGTAAATAAAAATGATAGGGGTAGGAAATGGGTTTTGTAATCAGTGTGAGTTTATCACCACGCCCTTGTAAAATTACTCTTAACTTTAGTGTGCAAGAGTGGTTGTAAGTTCATACTTATTGTGCGACCGACT
The DNA here is from genome assembly GCA_900332095.2 of Cuscuta campestris. Taxonomy (NCBI): domain Eukaryota; kingdom Viridiplantae; phylum Streptophyta; class Magnoliopsida; order Solanales; family Convolvulaceae; genus Cuscuta; species Cuscuta campestris. The sequence goes on from OOIL02003480.1 coordinate 68,092, forward strand.
CCATGCCCCTATCATTACCCTTATTTAAGGGCTTGTATGAAAATGAAGAATCAATGACATTCTCAACAAGGTAAGTGGGCTATCTTCGTGTGACGGACCAATGTAGAATAGGAAACTATCTCCACAGGGTGGATTGATTTGTTTTGCATATGATTGATTGGTTGAATACTTGAACATGATTGCCATTGTAATGCCAATATACCCTTTTGCTTTTATCATAATGCAGGTATTTGCAAAGTTTGAAGCCAGGGAACGGTGTTTGCTCCTTAAGTTTGTGACAAGTTGTTCTCGATCTCCGTTACTCGGGTTCAAATATCTCCAACCACCCTTCACAATTCATAAGGTAAGTGTCATGTCCTAATAGACTGAAACGTTTAAACCACCACTCTACAAAAAAACAGGCAAAACTATGCCTAGTTTTTTTTTGTAAAGTCAGATGTTTTCGACAAATTTCTTGGTAAGTTTTCCAATTACTTGAGGTTTTGGTTGAGCTGATTCTTTAACTTGGTATCAGAGTGTTGTTGATCTAGAGATTACGAGTTCAAATTTCATTGCCAATAATCACTCTTAAAGAAAATAAAAAATAAATAAAAGAAAATAGAAACGTCATGTTTTACACAACTTGACATGAAGTTTAACATGAGTAGGTTCCATGCGAGATGCCGCTATTAGCTGTATTTGGAGGGCAGGATGTGGATCGACTTCCATCAGCTTCTACATGTTATAATACCTTAAAGGTATTGTCGATATGGTTATTTTGGACTAGAGTTGTGCTTGGGTTACAAGATTTTGACACTAAGTTTCTCACAATGTCTTTGCACGCACAGATAGTTATATTGTCTCTGTGTGTCGAAGTTTGGTGTTTAAATGGTATCAAATTCTTGTGTACCCAGGCATTTTTGTTCTGGACTATTATGCATAATTTTGAGGTTTCTCCATCTCATGCAATTCCAATCTAGCAACAAAAATATCTGGATCCCCTCTTTCCTTATCTATGTCCAATTTTGACAGCTTCCAACGTATAGACGGTCAAGCACTTTGAGAGCAAAGCTTCTTTATGCCATCAATTCAAATGCTGGCTTTGAGCTTTCATAGTTTCGTTTTCATTTCTTGTTGCCAGCCTTTCTCTTTGCTTTCTTTCAATACATACTGCTGCAGATTATATGGTACACTCGGTTGCACCATGTTCTTGGTACATCATGGCAAACTTTTAATTAAAAAAAATTTCAAAATGAATACTACATTGTTTCATGGTGAACATGTTTCAGAATGAGCACTACGTTATTTCAGAATGAACACTACGCCGAGCAGACTTGGAATGAACACTACGGTGGAAAATGAACATTTTGTTGAATCAAAATGAACATTCACCGGGTGTACCTCTCTACATACACCGAGGTGTATGGTATACATTATCATGTATTGCATTGATGTTTATTTGGTCCCATATTAAATTTATACTCGCTTTGTCAATAAATTTAGTTTCTGCTTTGATTGAGTTTGAATATTATGAAAAGTTTAAATTTGTGTTGATTTTTTAACTTTGCTATTCATATTAATCTTAAGAGTATTTCTATAATTAATCTTTTATAATAGAGAATTTTTTTCATATTTAGTTTTCTATTACTAAAAATTACGTTCGTGGTTTTTTATGGGTACATTTCCACGGGATTCGTTTTTAATTGTATAATGTTGATGTTAAATTAAGGGCTAAAAATGTTATTTCACATCAATCTTATGTCCAATCAATAATAGTGACTAGTGACTTTGCCCTTGGATTAGAATTCTGGCCTGAGATAACATGTGTCGGCTATGGTTGTCGTAGACAAGTATAAAACAAGAACAAAATATGTTTGTGATATTTTTAGTACTCATGATAGGAGTAGAGCTGTAAATGAATGATCGAAAATTCTATATTCATCTGCATCCGTATCCGTTTACTTGAAAAATACCCGCATCCGTTAAAAATGGTTATTATTCGTATTTGATTAAAGACATCCAATTGTTAAACGTATACAGGTTTGATAATCATACATCTTATTAACATAAAATATTAATTAGATAAACAAATATTTTGAAAATATTTTACAAGATAAATCTAATTTGTGTATCAATATTTAATACAAAGTATAAATTTTTAGAGTATTTAATTAATGGTTAAAGCTTATCAACTTTAAATGCAAAAAGTAAAAAATTGAAAAATATTCTAGAACGGATGTAGTTTTTAGATCAAGTCCCAATCAAAGTGTAAATTATTTCAACCATGATAAATTAATGTAGCAAAATATACCAAAATACAAACAAATAGAATTTTGCGTGGAAACCCAATCGAGAAAAAACACGAATCTTTTTTGGTGGTACATTGTCAACAAAGAGATTTTATTATATATCGTGGGTTGTACACTTACACGTTATGTAATAGTGGCTCAGAATCCACTAATGGAGGAGCATGTAAGCTCATGAAGAAAAATTCTAAAGAGAGAGAGTATCACATTTTAATAAACCGAAAAATTATGCATTTGAGATTTAATAATATCAACCACAATATTTTGTTTAAGAGGAATGCAACGTTAATTTTGAGGCAAATGAAAAAAAATGAATGAAAAAGCAACATAGCTAAACATCATTAAATTCAAAAACATAATGCAACTTCGTACTCCGTAGTATTTTTTATATTATCATTATTACCGAGTATTATTTTTTTAATGGGACCAAAAGGTCCCCCCTTGAATATTGATACACAAGGGACCAAAAGTTACAAACACCATTAACCCATGGGCATATATATGTTCACCTATATACTGGGTAGTAACAGGTTCCAAAACACTAGTATAAGTGTGTATACAAACCAGTTGAATTTCAGCATCAAAGCAGGGGGGAGTGGCAGTTTAATACACACCTTAAAGAGGCATTTAGCCTGTTAGTGATGTCTTGGCTGCGAGGTGAATTAGTGCACGTTTGTGGTAAGTGTGGCGCAATTTCTTGTACTTTTGCACATATGCGAGGAGATCAATTTCTCGATTAAGAAGCTCCTTCTGCAGGGCTTCGGATTCTTCCTCCGTTTTATTGGCTGCCTCTGGCATGAATGGCAAAAATCAATCAGGTTACCCAAGCTTCTAAATTCTACTACTGGCAAGAGAATATTTGCAAGGACTATTTATAGCCTCAAACAATTATCCCTAAGTACGTGTTCTATTCAACTTATTCTTATTGGAGTCAGATGAGATGAGACCATATCACAAACATCTTTAAACAGAACCAGATCTAATTAATTCAGATCAGGCCAGACCTTATTGAACAAAATTCAGATCAGAACAAATCGGATTAGACGAAGAGAACATGCCCATAGTCTTATTTGGTCACTTACCTACCATTCGATCTCTTGGTCTTTTTTTCACTTAAAAAAAGAGTCTGAAATACATATGTTTTGTCAGTAGATTCCGAAGGAGCTACGATAGGCCACTATAGTAAAACATAATGGGGCCTGCATCTGCAATTTCATTGGTTGATTCATCGATAGCACATTGTGTATTTGTGGGCAATGAAACATGATCTATTCCTAGTAGTCGTAGTGTGGGAGTAAACACACTTGCACTCAATTTAGTGGACTCCTAGTGGGCACCAAGGACTGGTCCTTTCACAGTTTCACTAAATGAGAAACTCAGTCACTCACCATGAATAACCCCTCCACTATCTTGTATGGCCGGGGTGGGGGGGTCTTATCCTTTGGTGACTAAGTAATACATGGTGAGGGGAGGCCACTATCTTTTCTTTAGCCACAATAGGCACATACAAAAACAATTGCTTTTTTTCACTTCAGCGAAGAGGGAAAAAAGAGTAAGGGGCTGTTTGGCAACTTCTGAATAGGTAAGTGCTGAACCAGTAAGAGGTCTGAACCATTAAGTGCTGAACTAATAAGAGGTCTAAACCATTAAGAGCTAGTATATTGCTTAACTATTCAGAGGCAAATGTCTGATCAATTCAGATAAGAGGTCTTAACCATTCAGAGGCAAATCTCTTAACCATTCAGACATCTGAACCATTAAGAGGTTGAAACAAACAGTCTGAACCATTAAGTGCTGATCCATTCAGATATCTGAACCATTAAGAGGCTGAAACAAACAGCCCCTAAAACACAATTGCACCACCTTTAACTACAGTATTTTATCAGCAGTCTATTTACCTTGAAGCCGACGGAGAAGGGATAGAGGAGAGTAGTACTTCAGGAGCTCCTCTTTCCTCCTTTCCAATTCATGCAGCTTTTCTTGAGCAGCCGCTAATTCAGTAGTTCGAATTATCCTACACTGTAAGCCATAAACACGATGATTAACAATAATTACTTACACTCAGCATCTACATGTTACATTTGTATGCAATGCTTTTACTTCAACATTTGTAAAATTAGACCTGATTTCTAAGCTCCATGATCCTTGATTCTTTTTCCAAATTTTCCCCTGTACTTTAATAGAGTTAAAATGTGATCTGTATAGAGTGATTTACCTAGAATTAAAAAAATAAAACAATTATAGGCAACTTACTTGCAAGCTGCAGAGTCTCATTACGAAGCTCGTCCCTTACCTATTGTGCAATCGAAGACATGGAGTAAGTCATAGATAAGAAATAATTTCAGTACAAGTGATTCCAACAAAGATGTTAAGGATAAATGAAGTGGAGTTCCTTTTCTACTTTTTTTTTTAAATTGGCAAAGTATATGCTTCTTTGGTCTAAGAAAGTCTTATATTTAATGCTAAAAATGTATTGCGAAATAGAAATGAGACTCTTTTTTAGGACAAGGGGAGAATTATTAAACAAAAATATTGGACAACAATGGAGATCTAAGAGCAGGATTGAAAGCAGAGAAGGCCTAGAAATAGGAAACCGAACAAAGCCCTTGATTCCTTAGTTTGGCATTCAATGAAAGATGAAGTGGAAAGAGAAAATGTTGATTCTTTTCCACATTTAGAAGCATTCATTGTACGCATAAAGCAACTACAAGATCACAGTTTCAATAACTAAATAAGTCCAAACAGCCCATATTTCCTAAACACTACAAATCAAACTTTACAGACTACTTTAGATGCTAAAGACCCATAGGGACAATAGCCCCATAGGCCACATCATCTCCATACCATAGTAATAATTGATTCTTTAAACCCATGATCTGCAACTCACATTGTTTTGTGTTTTGACAGGCTCAAGTGAGAGTAGAAAGTTTTGGTAAGCGGCCTTATCAGAGAGAAGCTTCCGAAGCTCATCAACACTATAAAAATATAAAAAAATATGAAGATCAATTACTCCGGATACTAAATGGGATGCATACATCCACCCATACCTTTTATCTTTAAGAACAGTTATTATGCCTGCGGCCTCTGCTGGAGATACATGTGATGCAGAACTGTGTGGTGGCCTTGATACAGTGAAGCTACCAGAGGAGCTTGGACTAGGCAATGTGGGGCGGGAAGAACTGGGAGAGTTGATCATAGACGGTGGATACCATGAATCCATAGGAGTTTCCTGTTGTCCCTTGTTGCTCCTGAGACCCCCTTTAGATATAAACATTTTTCAATACACTCTCCAAAATATTCACATTTTGAAATAAATAAATAAATAAATGAAGCCCAATTTCTTTCATATCAATCAGTTGAAAAACAGGCAACGGAAAAGAACCCTAATATCTAGTTTTTTTTTCTAAATACTCGTAAATGAAAAAGACATTCGGATGCAAAACTGTAGGTGCATGATTAACATTTCCAGTAATACATACATTTACAGATTCAGAACAGAAGAAATCTAAAAAAATCCTAACATCGCACTTGGAAGGAATATAATCAATTTTAGCTTCGATTCATGAACCAATCACCAGAGCGAAATGGAATAGTGAACCAGACCTAAAGTTTAATCGGCAAAATTACCTGAATTAGAGCCTTTCCGACGAGAAACTTGCGTGAATCAACTCGTGATCTGTAGAGGGATCGATAGAAACGAACCAGAGGAAAGTTCGAGCATTAACGATGGACTCTGTCTCCCTCAAGTCTTCAACAGTTTTCCCACCAGTCCTTTCTCAGCTTCTTCCTGAGGGAAAGATTTGTACCATACTACTACTACCATCTTTAATAAGGGGTTTTTCTTCTTCCCTTTTCCTTTCCATTTTCTAATAGGGAGTATTATTTTTACTACTTAATTTAATTAAATAATTAAATTAAAAATGTAAAATATACGGAGTAATTAAATTAGAAATCATCCTAAATATGATTAAAACATAGAGAAAAGTACCAAAACAGGACTTTCATGTTTTTTTTCCCGGAATAGAACTTTGCACTGTGGTAATGTGACTTTGCATTGTGATAATGTGGCAGTGTACATGTGCAGATTACTATACTTTTTTGGTAATGTATATGACCATGTTTGGTAATGTAAGTCCTATTTCGGGAATAAAAAACATGGAAGTCCTATTTTGGTATGTTTTCAATCTTTTAATCCTACTTTGGTCTTTCTCCCTAATTAAATATGGAGCAGTACAAACTTTAAAAAAATTATACAAAAATTTAAAATTGTAACTAAAAGCTTAAAAATAGGGGAAAAAAGTAAATTTTATAATTAGTTCTTTATAACATGAAAGTTTCCATATTTAGTTACTCCGTATTTATTTTCATATATTACTTCCATTCTTTTATGAGTGTCTTTTCACAGATGATCCTTTATTTTATCTTCTGCCATGTTTGTTTTTGTTTAAAGGTTAAAAGTATAATTTAACATCAACTTTATGTCCAGTAACATATTCTGATATTGGTTATATGGATAACAAAAAAATAATGATTATGATTGTAGGTTGAAATTCTGACGAAAGATCACATTTGTACACTATGGTTGTATTAAAAAGCGATTGTTTCACAAATGATGCATCAAGAGTGACCCTTGAAATTGTGTATGACAAGAAAGATATATAATCATTGTGAAATTATACTTTTAGCATTCAAATTAACACCAACATGATAGAAAATAAAAAGAACTATTTATGGAAAAATACTCATAAAAAGGATCACCGGGGTAATATTTGATAATAGAAGACTAAATAGTAAAAGTTCATGTTATAAAGAACTAATTATGGAATTTACTAAAAAAATAACCTAGTGTCCTAGTCCCACAAAGATCTTAGGCAAGTGTGTGTAGACAGACCTTATTTTATTTGAAATTAAAGATATTCAAAAAAATAAAAAATAAAAACCGTAAAAACTTAGAATTGAAGAATAAAAAAAGGAAATACACAAGAGAAAAAAAAAGAAGAGGAAAGGCTGATAACCAAAAACTGAAGAAAGAAGAGAAGAGGAGAGAGAGAGAGAACACCAAAGCCAAGAAAGAGAGGAAAAAGAAGAAACGAGAAGGGGAATCCGCTCTTTCTGTTTCTAGCAAAAAGATGGCGGTGTTCCCCTTCGTCCCGCTGTCTTTCTTCTTCCCTTTCCATATCGCACCATCTAAAGAAATTAGATTATTCGTACTTATTTTGAAACAAGTCACCTAGAAAATGTTGTTGTTCATATCACGGATTACGAATTTGCACACACAAACAATAATCATCTCTTAACACACAGAGTCTAAAGATAGCTATCGCTTGCGTGTATACAAGTTCACAAACAGTTGTCCATATGGTTACGATTATTATTATTACTACTACTACTAAAATAATAATAGTAGTAGTAGTAATAATAATAGCAAGTATTCTCTCCGTTTCGTTTTATTTTTTTTGTATATCTCATCATTTTTGTTTCATTTCATGTTTTGTCATATTTTTGTTGTTCATAACTATTCTTATTTTTTAACGTAAATATCAATTACACAAACTTATTCGTGTAATTCCCTCATATCCCAAAAATTATGGGAAGGAGTTATTTAACCATATGTAACATTATTATTATTATTATTATTATTATTATTATTATTATTATTATTATTATTATTATTATTATTATTATTATTATTATCTACCTGTATATAATATTATAATGCTCAATATTATTATATGCAAGTGTGCAACATAAAAAAATATAACATGATTTAATTGTATAATACGGAGTAATAGTTATTTTATTATAGACAAAATATTAACATTACTTTTTTAATTTTCAGCTTACCCCTATATGAGAAAAATAATAAATAGAAAAAAATAAATTGTACCAAACACAGCTTAAAACCATATGAGAGGGAACTTGAAAGCTCCGAAGTGGTCTTCAAGATCCCCAAGAATAAGTCGATGGATCTATTCTCGGGACTACATTACTTTTCATTTTATTTTTCCTTTTCTTAGAGTACATAAAACGTTTACAAGTCATTTTGAATGTTCTAGTGACTTTGGCCTCAGTTGACAATGCGATGCCACTATCTTTTTGAGACACCTACGGTGCCCCCGTGCAAAATTGATAGGTTCCTACCCTCAGCTGCTCTGCTCTCCATTCCTTCTTTGCCGATTGGCTACATGATTTCTTATAGTCAATCCGCAAAGAAGATAGTGGGGTTGGGCGGCTGGGGGTTTCGAGAGTAAGAACCGTCAATTTTAAAAAATAACTGATAGTTCAGTGGTTCATCTTCCTTGTACCATGTCTCTTGAATGTCATGTCCAATTTTAATCCCTTCACACAACCATCAAATTGCAATACCCCATGGATTGGCACACAAAGGCCATGAGGACTCCATAGAGCTTGGAGTAGTAGAAAGATGCTCGGGGGAAATAATGCGGTCTCTACTCTGTTTTTAAACATTCTAGCAGTAGATACAATTTTTACAAAGTAAAATACATAATAACCTTCTTATCCCACTAAGATAATCAAATCACGCGAACTAGTACCCGGAAAGCTTCAACCCCGGCAGCACATTGTGAAGTGCTGAAAAACCGTTCCCTTAGGAGCTATTATGAACCCCTAATGAGGCACTACGGCAACGTTTTTTCTTCGGCTTTACCTGAAATGTTTTGAACCAAATCATGTGTTAGGAACACATTGAGCAAGAATGATGTGTTTATGGTTGGAATGTTTAAAAAAGCAACAGAAAACACAATCTAGTCCCAACTTCATTGGACATAGGCATCAAAATGTACGCAATCTTACCCCTGTAAAAATTATACAATCAAAACTTCATAGAAAGAAACTCTAATATGCCATTTTGATTTAATTCATTATTTACCCAAAAGCTAAACAAACATTGCCAATAATGACTCTTTAGTCTCTTTTAGCTGACAATTGGAAAATTTTAAAGTTTGCATGGCTTTTAAGGACAATGAAAATTTATAGGATTGGACTGTTAATTTAAAAACAGACTTGCAGCATTTTGACAATAAACTCATGGAATTGAGTTTGCTAAGGGTCCATTTGGTACACGGAATTGACGGAATTGGAATTTAAATTCTATGGAATTGAATTCAATGGAATTGAGTTCTCCAATTCCAATTCATTTTTTGCACTACCAATTCCAAATTCAAATATTTTTGTGCTACCAAACACCAGAATTGGAATTGAAGTCCCCAATTCCAATTCCACGGCTTGAATTCCGTGTACCAAACGGAGCCTAAGGGTATTCATGAACAAAGGCCAAAACTATTAAGTGTGCCGTGGAGCGGTGGAGGACCATAGTAAAAGACTTCAAATTTATGAAGAAAGAAATGATGACCACTTCAAGAGGATATCCACAGGTATCCGCTTACTGTTGGGTCCTATGAAACACAGGTCCAGGTGCAGGACTGGTGTGTGGGTGCGGAGATTTTCAAAAAAAAAAAAGGTTGCAGGTGAGGCAAATTTATTTATACAATTTTTATTTGTATCATTCATTTCTTTGTAAGATACATGTATTTATGTTCAAAATATTCACGGAATTTAACTGTCTGAATTTAAAATAAATCGAACACATAACAACCCAGAAAATAGATATGAAACATAATACAAGTCTCAAATTACCATTAAAGTTAACATTGAACCACATAAAATGTCTCAAAACTACCCACCTGCACCCAAATTTAAAAAAAAACAATATAAAACTACCTAGTTGTTCATTTTCAAAAATAAAAAAAAAATAAAAATATACCCAGCCACACCGCCGCACCCGGGCTCGCGGGGCTAATTTTTGAAGCACCCGTGCTTCATAGGTTGGATCCAACTGTCCAAGGACCGCATTATTATACAAACAAGTGGAACTGCATGCACTTCTCAGAAAACATAGTACCTCCATGACTCCATCTCATAAAATTCTTCCTAGTTTGACTTTCACAAACTTTAAGAAAAGTGTTCTTCAAAAGTGAAAAATATGTGGCTGGAATTTGTTTAGATGAGTGAAAAACCATCTATCACATGTTTACTTCTTTGAAAGGTAATAGAGTAAAAAGTTTTTTGGTACATTCAAAAAGAGAGAAAGAAATTTTACTAACGAACAAGGGAATGATATTACAAAGGTTATAGACGTGAAAAGTTTCTAAGAGGAAAGGTTCCCTTATATAGCAAGTAATGTCCCCAGAAAACCGTATGAATCCCCCCCCCCCCCCCCCC
>OOIL02003480.1:78713-97894 GCA_900332095.2 Cuscuta campestris
CCCCCCCCCCCCCACACACACACACCTTCCTCCCCCAAAAAAAGATCTTTGGTTGACTTGGCACATTTATTTTAAGAGTTGAAATTGTGTAGTTGGGATGTATGCAGAGGATATAGAAATAATATGAACCACAATTTTTCTTAAAAAGTAGGACCTTTTATGGGACAAACCAAACAAAAAGAATAGTGGAACCTTTTTTGGGACAGAGGGAGTATGTAAGTATGAATCATTTATCATAATTCACAATCAGCAAAAGAAAAAAAACATGAAAACTAGATTCACACCTTTGATGATGGAGGAGGTAAGGAAGCCTGCCGTATTTCCTTTTCGGGTTGTGTGAGGTGCCGAATCTCCCTGAGCTGCAGTGCTATATCCTCCAAAAGCTTCAGCTGTACTTTTTCTCCCTCTCTATTCTCCACTGACAGGTTGAGTTTCTCTCTTCCCTCTTGAACGCTCTTCAGCCTTTCTCTCAGCCTTTCAACCTCATAGTCAATTTTCAATCTTTCAATGTCAAAGGTTGACAATGAATGCCTCCGCAGCACATCACCAGGCTTGATGGATATGGTCTTTGGATCCAATGGGGGAAGCTGATCAAATACACCTGAACTGATCCTCCTACTCTTGGCTTCTTCCATTTGTGTATTCGTAAAGCTAGTACTTCTGTCAGCATCAATCGCCTGAGAAGCTGAAGCTTCAGGTGGAAGACTACTTATTATACTACAGGTAAGATCATCATTTGTCGATAATGGCATCCCTTCACTTCCTTTTCCCTCATTGCTGACATTAGATCCATCTATTATATGAACATCATGCACAACATGAAGTTCTTTATCAAATGATAAATTCGATGCGCTGAAATCCTGATATGAATCATCATGTGAAGTATTTTCTGGGTGATTATGTTCAGAAACACCTGTTTTGCTGCAAGGCAATGGGATTCCATCAGAAGCATCGATCATAGTAACCATCTCTTTCTCCTGAAATTCTTGATATCCAAAAGGATGGCTTCCTTGTTCTAGGAAGCTAGAATCTTCCTTCTGTCCTAACGCCGAGGATTCCATCCCGGATTCATCTGATCTCTTGCTTTTTTTCATGGTCTTCTTGTCAATAGATGCACTAAGCTGACGTAGCATCAAGATAGAATCCTCACTTTCATAAAGCGAATAATCAGAAAGCTGTCTTTCAGTGTCAGGTATGTGTTCATCATCACCAGCAGCCGGTTGCTCATTTCCAACACTAACCATCATCTTTCTATACGCTTCAACTTCCTTCTCCAGAAAGAGCTTTTCCCTCTCCCTCCTCACCAGGATCTCTTTTAGAATGTTCATCTCTTCTGCATCGTAAGCAGATTTTTCCTCATATATCCTCTGATACTGCCGAGCTTCCATTTCAATCAAAGCCTTCTCTTCCTGGAGGCGTGCGATCATAGACATAGCCTCATCTGCAGCTGTTGCAGCAGCATTTCTCTCCTTCTCAAGCTCAAGGTAAAGAGCATCACGCCCGGCTTGTTCTTCTTCTTCTTCTCTATCATTGGACGAAACAATCTTCTCATTTTGCTCATCATAATCAGGAAATCCATTCAAATCAAAACCGTCTCTTTGTCCATGCCTTGTTCCTTTGTGTGTCTCCCTGTAGTCTAAGTTCATGAAACATATTTATAATAGAATTTACACGGAGTAATGTATTTTGCTCTTGAATTTAAGGACTAAAGACAGGCCTAGTAGAGGCTCACATATCTCATGCATACCATTATAACAGGATTTCACCTAACATGTGATACTTTAATTACTGAATGGCATTATAAATAATTTAAAAAAAACTTTATTTCTGTCAGTATATGTGCCCAGGAATCATACCTATATATAACAATTCCCTCTGTGTGAAAACAAGGAATCTAATAAAATGACTCATCCAATACAGAGTACTGTTTAATTTTAACATTAAATGCCTTTTTATTTCAAATGCTCATTCCCAAGATAGAAAAGCAATTAACCTAAGACAATGTAACATGAGCAAACTGGATAGATTGTTTGAAATTCAATGCTGAATTCCAGAAATAGCAAAGATTTGATGGCACGTAAAAAGAATCTAAAATTGCAATTAGTTTCAGCCTGAGGGTGTACAAGACAGGAAAAACAGGTAATTGAATATTGTGCTCAATTCATCCATAACAATCCATAATATGCAGGATGACTAACTCATATTAAAATTCTCAAGGGCAATAGAAACTCACGAGAATAGTGGGCATCAAATCCATTTCCATAAAGCTCTCTGCTGTTTTCCCTCCACAGTCTAATTTCATTCCTTTCTTTGTTGATACTAGGTGGAGATATTGGACAACTTTGAAAATCGGAAAGCGAATGATCATACGATGAAACTGATGATGAAGTCCAACGCTCAGCGGCTAAAGCCCGTTTTCTACGACGACGTATCCCACTTCGGTTCTTATAGATCGTTACCCCTTTTCCCTTTACATCAGCCCTTCCGTCTCTTACACTCCCAATCTCAGTCTTGTTTGTCTCAAACTCAATTCTTGGAACACTAATTGATTTCCTTGCATCTGACAATGAACTACATGAAGCCTCCCGGGGTTCAATCCCAACAAGCCCGGGACTAGTATTGAAACAGTTATCGTCCTTCTCCTCAATCAACCTCATGTTCAAATGGCAATTATTATGAATGTTAAAAGGGAACTTTCCCCTCACCAATAGCTGAACATCAGACACTTTCTCATTAGGAAAATCAACCAGGAGCCTTTTCAAGCAGAGATTCGTATTCGGGGATATCCCAAATAGTCCATTACAAGGGCAAGGCAAGGGCAAACCAAACAGTCCTAGAAATTTGGTTCCCAAGAAAACCACAGATGATGCACAGAGCAAGAAATAAGATATAGCTAGATCCAGAAAAGCAGCCACTAAACTACTGAGACTCCACATATAATCTACCTCACAACCCATTTTCTTTACAGTTTAAACGAGAAAGTGCAGAGAATCAACTTTACAAGAGAACCAATAAAGGGCATGTTTGTTTCCCAAAAAAAGTACAGAAAATTGGCTCAAAATCTGAACTTTACCATCATAAGATAGAATTGCACCTATTTCTTGTCCCCCTTTGTTCGTTTTGGTGATAACCCAGAGCTTCTGTCCAAGAGATATTCTTCAAGCACGGAAACCCAGAAGGCTGAGATATAGAGAAAGTTTATATTTTTCCCTGAATTGCAACAATGATGATACGGGCACAATAATTGATTTCCTTTGGGGTGTCTGGATCTTTTCTATTCAATCCACAGCCACTAGGAATATGTTATCTGAAGATTATCACATGGGTGGATGGATGGCTGCTCACCGACTCATTAATTTCTACACAGACAAGATGCCGTAACTCGTTCCAGACGGTCAGCTATGAGTGATACTCCGTATCATAACACTGCTTTCGCGCTATTAGAATAGGAAATGGTTTGAGGATGAGCCACAGCAATGGTTTTATTCTTATTTCCGAAATAAAAGGAATTTTTATTTATTTTTATTTTTAATGTTTTATTCAAACTCCAATAACTATTTACATACTCAAATCTTATTTACTTTCTTCTATTTACTTTTGTTAGTTACTGAGTATTTGATAAAATAATATAGTCAAGTTATTTTTTTATTTGTAGAACTTTTTATTTGTTTTAAAATATGTAATTTTTGTTTTTAAATTTTTCTCATATAATCAAATAAATTAAATTTAAAAAAGTTCAGTCAAACCTTAGCTCGTAAATCAAACTGGAAAGATCATTTTAAGACGGAGAAAGTAATTTTTTAAATTTAGTTTATTTACAAAATGACATAAAAATAAAAAATGCAATTTACATATTTAAAAGTTATATAAAAAATTCTATAAAATAAATGGTAATAAAAATATTTTACTTTATCAAATGTCCAATAAAAATATAAAAATAAATAAAATTTATGGAGGGACCAAAATAGCAATTGTAATAAGTTTGAGTTTCCATTTTCTACGAACATCATAAAAGATGTCAGATGTAGGTACGAGTACGGTGGGTTCGGTTTTCACTCAAACCAAAGACAAAAAAAATATGTAAACTGTTGGTTATTTGGTTCGGTTTATGTGATTTGGAATCGGTTTTTTTGTTTGATTTTTACACAAAACCAAAAACCGAACGTAATGTTAGTATTTTGTTCAGTTCAATTTTTACAAGAAAATATGTGTCGAGTGTCTAACAAAAATCTAGGAGATTCCAAATACTCCCAAAGACATCGTATTTAAATATACGGAGAACTAGTGTTAACCCCGTGCTTCGCACGGGCTCGTATATATTCTAAATTTCTGAGATTGTATAAATATAATTTTAGCTGTTTTAGTTTTTAATAGTGACAAAATATATTTTAAACTGGTGGAATATATATTGGTATGTTAATTTAGAAACAAACAAATTATACAAAATTAATTGTCATTGAATTTAGTACTAATAAAAATAATTTTAATTAATAAAATATTTTAATAAAAAGTGGATTAATTACATAATGATACATCATTAGAGAATGTATATGTGTTATAATGTCACTTGTCAGTTGTTACCCTTCAACGAAAGCAATTTTATTTTATTTACTTTGTTAAAAAATATTTGTAGCAATAAAATAAACAATGTAGTAAGATAAAATTTTTGAAACAAATTGTTTAATTAATAAATATGCATATGTGATTAAATTTATATAATCATTTTTTGAAAAGTAATAAACTAAAATAAGTTGTGGATAGTATAAAAATAATCCTATTTATA
Organism: Cuscuta campestris; assembly: GCA_900332095.2. Taxonomy (NCBI): domain Eukaryota; kingdom Viridiplantae; phylum Streptophyta; class Magnoliopsida; order Solanales; family Convolvulaceae; genus Cuscuta; species Cuscuta campestris. Next base: position 83,497 of record OOIL02003480.1, read on the forward strand.
ATTAATCCTAAAAATAATCCTAAGAATAATTAATTTATATATATAATATGGAGTATATTTTACAATGATGAAATATATATTTATAGAATTACTAAAAAATGAAAAAGTTTTATGCAAATGTATTTAAAGATCTTTTAAAAAAATCAAAATGGACCAATGAATTGAAATGCATATATCCACATCATTAGTGAGTGCACATGTGGCATGCCACATGTCAACACTACAACAATTTAACTCTCTTTTACATATATATATATATAGGATTACATTTTTGGGTATAATACTTTCATTTCCATTATAATATCAATTTTTTTTTATGTAAATATGTAAATTATTCGTATCAATATTTAATGTTAATATAGTTCTATATTAGGATTAGTTATTGGTGTTTATATTCTTAGGAGGTTTTTTTAAAGTTTATAATACTCCGTATGGTTTAAAATGTTTAATTAATAGTTAAAAAATAACTTTAGTCGACTAGTCAACTATTTACATTTACATTTCTATGACTTTTTACATATCACATATACTCGTCTAAATAAAGTGAAGTACCTAAGAAAATTTGGTCTATTCGGTTCGGTTTTCCAAAACGAAAACCAAATAATAACGATTTGGTTCGATTTTCTTACATTCGGTTTCGATTTTTTTGTTCGTTTTTTTCTAGCTCGTTTCGATTAGTTTCGGTTCGATTTGCAATTTCCGATTTTCCAAGCCTAGTTCTAAATGTAGGTACCATATACGGAATATAACTAATTGAAAGTTTGAAAAAGGCAATCGATAATTTATTAAAAATAAAGCATTTAATAAAAGCTTATACTGGGTAGAAGGTAATGAATAAATTTCTTAATTAGCTAGCTGCTGAAAGGCATTTCAAAATCGAGTGATTTGAGTCTACAATTTGCAATGACTTTACCGAATAAAATTAATATTGTTATAGATTAAATTAATAAAAGTAGTTAAAGATTAATATGATTTTGTACAAAATAAAAATATAAATGGAAAAAATAAAATTAAATATCAGTTATGAATCGATGGAATAAATTATGTTATAAAAGAAACTAATGAAAGATAAATACTTTGTACAATATTGTCACTTACAATTCTTTTATTGCATTTTTATTCTATACACATTTCATATTTTTTATTTTGCATTTTATATAACGATGTTAATTAATCCTTTATATATTAAAAGGAGAGTTCAATCTCCAAGAACTTGACATGTGGCGATTCCAAGAAATTGACAAGTGGCGATTCCAAGAACTTGACAATTTATATTTAGGTTAATGATCTTATGCCAAAGAAAAAGAAAAGGTATGGTCGGATTGGTCGCTACCTATCTTGAAAAAATAAAACCTTAGGACTTCTCATTGTATGAGTAGATATAACTTTTTCATTTGACTTTTAACAATTTTCAATCTAACATTTTAACCATTAGTATCGATATTTACACTTATCATATTTTATGAAAAATTCATATTTCAAAACAATGTTTCAAAAAATATTATTGATATTATTACATTTATAGAAAAACAAAAAATATTTTTTAGATATATCTATGTCAATTTTTACAAAATTTGTTAATAAAATCAAATTATAAAATCAAATCAGAACAAAAGGAATCTTATGGAAGAATTTCAATATTTTATTAAATTTTATACAATTGAGTAAAAACTAAAATTATATTGTGACTAACAAAAAAAATTCAAAATTAATTTTCATAGAGTATAAATATAGCGTGAATGTGATATAATTATTCTCCGTTTTAGAATATAAATTAGGTAAAATTACTTATGATTAGAATATATATGTTCAATTGGTCTTTATTCTACGGAGTAAATGGAACATATCATAAAGTAGTACTTAAAATTGTCATACTCAAAATGGTAGAAATATGTTTAAAAAATATATTTTGCATATTAAACTTACTAAAAAAATGTATATGCATTTAAATCCGTGTGTGTCAATGCATATATAAGACATGTGTTATATAATAAAGAAGCATTATTTTTATATTTATTAGTTTTTTTGCTTTTAATGTATTATCTTTAAGCACGAGTACAATAAGCATTTAAATATTTTTATAGGTATTTCCCATAAATAATTAATTTCAACTACTCATATCAATTAATTTTAAGATATACAAACCAATGTAAATATTATTTAAAAAATTTGAAACCAAAACCCTTTAATTTAATAAGAATTTTGAAATAAAAAACAAAAATCAAAGAAAAAATAACCATATGATTTTGGTTAGAGAGTAAAAATTATAAATCTATAAACAGTCACTATAGATTTTGCAAAAAAAAAATGAATTATAAGAAAATATTAAATATAGTAATTTGTGAAATTACTTGCCTTCTATTTTGAACCTTAATCTTATAAATTTAATAAAATGTTAAATATAGTAATTAGTGATACTACTAGCCCTCTTTTTGGATTTGATACTTAAATTACTCAACTTTAGAGTCATATTAATAGAAAAAAATGATAAATCCGAAATTCTATTACAAAATGTACGGGTATAATCCAAGGAATGTGTCATCCACCACTCCTATTCAAGGTTTAAATGCACATATGTTCCATGATGATCAATATTGTGATAGAAAAAAGAAAAAAAATAAGCATTTAAACTTCATCCTTTGGATTTTTTTACTATTGTTGGTATGAGAATCTAACTTTTCTATAACAATTAGAACCATGTGGATGTAAAGCTATCAAAGTTTGAAGACAATTGACAGTGTTGTACGTAGCTCATTCGTAGATGCACATGAAGCATTGGGGGGGGGGGGGGGTTTNTATAAAAGATTGTTAACAATGGCGTACACAAAAAATTTTATCAACTAATGATGAGGAAATTAATGAGGCTCAAATATGATAGTCATCTAAGAAAGCTGTTTGTTACATTATTAGCGACAATGCAAATACCATGAGTCATCCTCAAGTTGTCCCGAAAAAATTATGGGAGCCTTGGTTAATGGAATTTTATTTGACCAAAGAAGAATATTTCATAATCAATACATTTCAATAAAAGATAGTTTTTATGATTTATATAAAGATCGATATGGAGTGCATTGTACGTATACAAAGCTCTAGAATTGAGGTATGAGTTGATACACGTAATCACATTTTAACCATTTTGTAGAATTTATTCTTTTTCCAAAAGATCTAAAATTTTGTGTTTGATTGAGATTAAAAAGGCACTTAATTCAATTGAACGATCTTAAGAAGAGTTCAATGGTATGTCATTCCCTAGAAAACATCTTGTTTAATATATTTCAAAATAATTTCTTGGTAAAGGAGTTGAACTATGACAAAGAAAAGCTATCATCTGATTTTACACAATATTTATCTATAATGAATGAAGACTGAAAGAAGATATACGAACAGATGATGGAAGTTGTGACAGTTGAAAGAGAAGGTTTCTTTTTTATGTATGATTACAAAGAAACTGGGAAAACATCTCTCTAGAAATCATTATCTACTTCTCTAAGATTTAATATCAAGGTTGTTTTGAATGTTGCATTCAATAGCATTGCACCATTTCTATTTTATGGTGGAAAGACAACATATTCGAGATTCTCAATCCCTTTGGCATTAACTAGGTGCCCAACGTCTGCTATCAAACAAGTGAGTCTAAAAGTAGAATCAATCAAACAAGTAAGTCTAATCTTATGGGATGAAACATGTATGATGAATAGATTTTCTTTTGAAGTATTAGATCGCAAAATGAGAGATATCATGTGGTTATCTAATAGTAACTCCAAAAAAAATTAATGGGGGGGAGGGGAGAATATTTGTACTCAGAGGTAATTATTGCTAGATCTTTCGAGTTTTACCTAGAGCTTCAAGAGAGATTTTATGTGATATGGTCAATTTTTCAAAATTATAATCGCATTGTAAAGTTTTTATGTTGAACAAGAATATGATGTGCATTCATCTACGTCTTCTTGCATAGATAAAGACACACAAGTTTTTTATTAGATAATTAAATTTGGAGATGGAAAGCTAAGTTTAGAGATTGATGAAATTAGTGATGTTGAGATTCCACCCAAATTCTTTATTCTTTACCCAAGTTCTCGTATCAAAAGTACAATGCACTCTACTTATCCAAACATATTTAGAAAACATGAACAATTATTTTTTATTGAGGATAGTACACTATTAGAACCAATTTTCGAGGTAGTTTAAATGATAAATGACTTTTTTCTATCCCTCATTTCTGGTGATGAAAAAAGTACTTGGGTTCTGATTCTTTATGCTAGCAAATGCAGGTGTTGATGACAATTAGATATCAGTTGAAATTTTTAATGAAATCAAATGTTTAAAAATCTCAAACCAAAAAATAGTATTGAAAAAGGGACACCAACTATGTTATTTAGGAACATTGACCAAACATTTAAATTGTATAATGAGATTACATTATTCGTTGAAAATTGTGATATAACGTTATCGATACAATTGTGGTTTCAAGAAACTGAGCCGGGAAAAAGGTTTACATACCTAAAGTGAATTTTGGTACCACCTGATTCGGGACTACCATTGAAGTTATAGAGAAGACAATTCTCAATAACTTTATGTTTTGCGATGACTATTTATAAAAATTCAAGATCAAACATTGTCATTTCTTAAATTACTTTTGACCAAATTCCTGTTCACTCATAGTCAACTTTATGCTGCTATTTCACGGGTGAAAATAAGGACAGAGTTAATAAAATTAGTTCTAGATGATAGGGAAAATCGTTGCAACCACACCAAGAATATTGTATACCATGAAGTTTTTATAAAAATATGAATTTTAAAAAACTCTTTGAGGTTTTCTTTTTTGAATTTATATATAATAATTTTCATAACCAAATATAAAATGCTAAATAATTTATTCTACTATGATTATTTTTTCCATAGTGTTAAAGAACACATTACATTTATTTTTATAAGTTCATTTAAAGTATTACATCATTCACTATAATATTTGAGACTTGGCTCACAAAATTTTGACATGTGGCGGGTCGATTTGGCATTTTTAACAAGTCATCAGCGACCAATTTATTATTCTGATGAGTTGGCAATTTTAATTAATATACAGAGTAGTTATTTGGCATTGGTTTATTTTATTTTTTATTGATTGAACATGATGACTAAATTAATAGTTTTTTGCGAGTTCTATGCGATAAATCTTAAAAATTAGTAATCCTATTTTTTAACACTTCAGCTCGTTTATCGACCAATATGTTTGACCAATGAAATTTTTTAAAAATATATTATTAAAAAACAATTGAGCTAGGACATGGAGTCAGCTAAGAAAGTTGTTTGTCACATTATTAGTGACAAATACCACGAGTCGTTTTCAAGTTGTTTGGGAAAAATCATTAGAGCTCTTGGTTGATGGGTTTTTTTACCAGAGAAAGAGCATTGTGTAATGAAGATTTTTCTATATAAAATAATTTTCGTTATTTATATAAATATTAATATGAAATGCATGGTATGCATACAGAACTCTAGAAATGAAATCAGGGTTGAAATAATTTAGTCCTATTTTAACCTTTTTTACAGAACTTATTTCTCTAGAAAACCTAAAGAGTTTGTGTTTGATTAAGATTGAAAAATTACTCAATTCAAATGGAGGATCCTTAAAGGAGTCCAGTGGTATGTCATTTCCAAGTCACCACCCACTTAATAGATTTCTAAATAAATCTTGGTAGAAGAGTTGAACTATGATAAAGAAAAGCTATCATCTAATTCTAGATGATATTTACCTCAAATAAATGAAGACCAGAGGAATATATACAAAAAGATCATGGACGTTGTGACAGCTAAAAAAGGAGATTTCTTTTTTTGTGTACGGAGAATTGGAAAAACTTTCCTTAAGAAATCATTATCTGCTTCTATAAGATAAAATGGTAAGATTGTTTTGAATGTTTCATCCACTGGAATTTAAACATTATTATTGCCTGGTTGAAAAACATAGATTCTGAATCCCTTTGGCGCTAACTGAGTGCTCAACGTGTACCATCAAACAAGGGACCCCCAAAAAATTACTCTAACAAGTAAGACTAATCATATGGGATGAAGTATGTATGATGAACATATTTGGTTTTTAAATAGAGGATCACACAATGAGAGATATCATGAGATTCTCTAACAGTAGCTCCAAAAATAAACCATTTAGGGTGAAAATAGTTTTACTCAGGGGTGACTTTTGGCATATTATCCTTCCACTTTTACATAGAGCTTCGAGATAATTTTTTTATGTGTTACGGTCAATTCCTCAAAATGGTGGTCGTATTGTAGTTTTTACGCTGACCAAGGATATGAGACTGCATTAGTCTACGTTCTGTTGTGCAGATAGGGATACACAAGCTTTTTCTTATTCAATAACCTAAGTCTGAGACTGAAAGCTAGGTTAGGTGATTCTTGGAGTTAGTGATGTTGACATATCTCCAAAGTTCTTTATTCTTGATACAAATTATCCTATGAAGAATATAATGGACTTTACTTATCAAAACATATTAGAGATATCATAAATAAATATTCTTTTTTAGGATAAGATATTATTAGGACCAACTCTCGAAATAGTTAAAATATTAAATGAATTTGTCATGTCTCTCATTTTTTATGATGAAAAAGAGTACTTGAGTTCTGATTTATCATCCCAAGTAGATACAAATGTAGGTGTTGATGACGATTGGATAACAGTTTAGTTTTTGAATGAAATTAAATGTTTGAGAATCTCAAACCACAATATTTTTAAAAAATGGGGTACCAATATGCTATTGAGGAACACTAACCAAACATATGGATTTGGTAATAAGACAAGATTAATCGTTGAAAAGCCGTGAAATAGCGTTATGGGTGCAATTGTGGTTTTTAGGAAATCGAATCGCGGGAAAGGTTTATATACCTATAATGAATTTCGCATCATCTGATCCAAGACTACCCTTGAAGTTCTAAGGAAGACAGTTCCTAATAATTTCATGTTTTGCTATGACTGTTAACAAAAGTCAAGATCAAACATTGGCATTTGTTGAATTTCTTTTAACCAACTCGGTGCTCACTCATGGTCAACTTTATGTTTCTATTTCACGAGTGAAAAAAAGACATGTTTAGAAATATTAATTTTTGATGATAATGAAAATTGTTACAACCACACCAAAAATGTTGTAGACCTTGACGTCTTTAAAAATATAGATTTAATAACACTTTGAAGTGTTCACTTTTGAATTTAAATATAAGAATTATCATTACCAAATATTAAATGCTAAATTATTTATTTTAATTTGATTTTAACGTCTTTAGTGTTAAAAAGAAAATTACATATATTTTCATGATTTTATTTAAAGATATTACATTGAAGATAATTTACAAGACTGGTAAAAATTTCATTTGACCCCGTGTGTCCCACGGGTTAAAATACTAGTTAAAGATAATTTGCAGAATCGTCAAAAATTTCATTTGACCCCGTGCATGGCACGGGTTAGAATACTAGTTATGTTATAAAAGAAACTAACGATGCATAAGAGCTTGACATGTGACATAATATGAGTTATACATTATTAGAGTAATGATTAGTATCAAAGTTGTATATCAATTATGGAAGAATGCCTTGTGGCTTTATACTTACGTGGGCTTGGCTATCCTAAAACCAAGGCACTAAGGGGGTGTTTGTTTTTTCTGCAGGAAAAGGTCTGCGGACCACTACTGTAGACATCTGCAGGAGAAGTGGTGGACCGAAGGTCTGCGGTCTGCAAGAAGAAGACTGTTTGTATTTTTAATGTCTATAGACTGCTATATAAATTAATGGTGGTAGTGTACGGTGGTGGTGTATGGACGATTGTGGTGGTGGTGGAGGGTGGTGGTGGACGTTGACGGCAGTGGTGGTGGATGGTGGTGGTGGTGGCGGTTGATGGTGGCGGTGGTGGTGGACGACGATGGTGATGGACGGTGACGGGGATGGTGGACGGTGGTAGTGGTGGACGGTGGTGGTGAACGGTTGTGGTGGTGAAGAGAAGTAGAAAAAAAAGGAGAAGATGTTAGAAGACATTGGTTAATGTCTTTTCCAAGAAGATGGCAGGAAGACCTTTTTGAGTGAAATGTCTTCCAAAAAACAAACAATTTGCAGAGCCCATCATCTGCGCGCGTCTGCGCGGCGCAGACAAAAGACGCCAGAAGGTCTTCTGGCGGAAAAACAAACACCCCCTAAGTTAGGGAAGGTACAACCATACGGATGAGACTATACAAGGGATAAGATCAATAAGATACAAAGAACATAGATATTCTAATCTAAGTAGGTGTCTCCTTAATACGCCCCCGCAAGATGGCGGATCTATCGGAGACGCCAATCTTGGATCGGAATTTGTGGAATAGAGCTCGGCCAAGAGGTTTTGTTAGAATATCAGCAATTTGCTCCGTGGTAGGTGTAACGCCCCGAAATTAGGCCTATCAAAATTAATTAATTAATAATTAATTAATTACTGAGAACGACCCAAAAATAAGGGAATTATAAAGTTTGTCAATAATTAATGAAAATTATATCGTTGTGTAGAGCTTGACTGTCTGACCGTAACGGTTCAATCGGATTTTAATTCGGAGAAAGTTGGACCAAAAAGTGTACCCCGACTAGGACTGAAATTAGTCCCAATCAGGGACTTACGTTTAAAATCTGTCCGTAGAGATAGCTGCTTGCTCCACTCAGCCGCAAGAACAGGAAACAGAGACCTCTCCCATGGCTTCTTCCCACTCCTCCTTCCTATATAAACCCTCCAATTTCTCACCATTCTTCACCAATCTTCTTCCAAGAGATAGCTAAGAGTGTAGAGAGTGAAGTAGTGGTGTCAAGAAAGCTTCTCGTCGCCAGTGATAGCCACAATCCTCGCCGGAAGTTTCGCCGGAAAATCTTCAAAACCTTCATTTATCTTCGAGGTAAGCCCGCATATATATCTAATGACTAGAATGTTCATATAGGTCGTTTCTACGTTCATAAATGGTCATTTGGTTGAGTTTTGTGTTTGACATGTTTGAAGAACTAAGAATCATAAACCTTGAATTTGATGTTAAAACTATGAAATAATGATACCAAAATGATCCGTGAACATTGGAGAACATTTCTATATAGTTTAATTGAAGTTTGGTGACCAAAAATGAAATTCCCGAAAATAGACCCGAGGAGGAAGACGATGAACAGTGCACGGTAACCCACTACCGCCGGCACGGTTGATAGGTACTGTCCAAACGGTACCCACCTACTGCCGGGATGGTAGGGCGCTACCGTCGCCACCAAGCTCCTCTGGCGGTACCTGTCTACCGGCGGTACCCCCTACCGCCGGCACGGTATCGAGGTACTGTTAGCTGGTATTGAGGTACCGTGAAGGGTACCGTCTGATCCGATTAGTTTCTAGAAAATCCGATTTTTGAACCATTAAATCTTATTTTTGACACTAATCAATTATGATCAATATGAATAATAAATTCTAGAAATAAAAATGATGTTTTAACAATTAAAGACCTTACGTGATGCATGACGGTAAGCTAGGGTGTTAAAACTCGAAGTTGGACCGCTAATTGCTATTGCTTTCAATGTTATGATTATAATGCATGATTATTATGGATTAATGATGATGATTATTCTGAATAAAATAATGATTATAAAGTATTGAACTGAAATCAAAATAAATGGGTTAATAAAAATGAGTGGTATTGTTAAAGCTATCTAGAAGACCTCTAAGATAGACCTCCAATTAGAATGGGCCTTGCGGGTATAAACGTGTGTATTCGGTGGCCCTTGGTAAAAACGTACGTACGAGATCCATAACCAAACTAGAGGAACTCGTTTGGGGATACCACCCAACCCGACAGTTAGTATTCTACTGTTCAGTTTTCTGGATTTGTACCTTAAGCGAAGGCTAGTTTAAGAGTTGGTAAATCAATTGGAATATATGTGCCTTAAACTAATGACCTAGCTTAAGAGTTGGATAGAAGTACCTTGAACTAGAACTAGTTTAAGAGTTGGTAAATATAAAAAAGATTAGCTTTAGACTAAGTATAGTTTAAGGATGTTGTTGAGTATTGAATATTGAATATAAATATTGAATATTGAGATATTGAAATAAAAATATTGAGAATATCATGAATTATATATTGCGTGCATGATATCAAATGGTTGTTTGTGAATTGAGATTCAATTTATGTGGATGTTCGACGCTTTAGATATGCTTACTCAGCTTCACCGCTGAGCGTGTAGTGTGTTTTATTTGCTACACGCAGGTAGGCAGAATGAGTGATTGGCATGTTCCTGGCAGTAGAAGGGGCGAGACGATCGTGGTGGATTTATGAGTTAAAATGAATAAATTAAATTGTTATGAGACATGATTTAAATTGCTTCCGCATTATGGTTAAAAACTCCGTAATTTATTACTGTTATGTATGGAATATTATTTTATGATAAATAAAGATGTTGAAATGTTTTAAATTATCACGATTACCAAATCAATACTTTAGTCCGAAAGGGCCTGCAGACCTAGACGGATTAGGGTGTTACAGTAAGGACATGAACGACATGCACGCGACGAGAAGCAACGAGATCCCGGACAAAGAAATAATCAAGAGCAAGATGCTTCATACGAGAGTGGAAAACTGGACTCTTGCAGCTATAAACCGCACTAAGATTGTCACAAAAAAGACGTGGAGCAGGAAGAGAGCTGACCCGTAACTCAGAAAGCAGATTTTGAACTCAGGCAAGTTCGGCCACCGTGTTAGCAAGTGCGCGGTATTCGGCCTCAGTCGATGAACGAGAAACAGTTTTCTGTCGAGCAGATTTCCAAGAGATAATGTTGGAGCCAAGATAAAGAACGTAGCCCGTTGTAGAGCGCCCACCATCAATAACGCCCCCCAGTCGGCATCCAAAAAAGCAGAAAGCTGTAGCGGTACGTTTTGGGAGAGAAATAAACCATGGAACAAAGTAGACTTGAGATACCGAAGAAGATGCTTGAGCGCCTCCCAATGACCAGTGGTGGGAGCATGCATGGATTGAGCAAGCCTATTAACAGCAAATGAGACATCCGGCCGAGTTAGTGAGAGATATTGCAACCGGCCAAGGACCCGGCGGAAGGCAGTGACATCGGCAGGAGAAGCTGCCACAGCCGAGGCAAGAGAAGAACGAGGCATCATGGGAGTGGAGTGACCTTTTGCATCAGCCATTTGAGTACTATCAAGAATGTTGGAGATATACTCAGCTTGAGATAAAAACAGATCGGAGGACATAGGGATAACCTCAACACCCAGAAAATGACTAAGAGTGCCCAGGTCCTTTAGAGCAAACTGGCGTGACAGTGCAGCAACAAAGGAGCCAATAAACGAAGAGGAGTTGCCTGTAATAATGATGTCATTCACATAAATCAAAAAATAGGCCAACACGCCAGCCTTAGCATACATGAACAAAGAGGAACCAGCCCGGGACTTGCAGAAGCTAGTAACACATAAGAGTAATGATTAGTATCAAAGTTGTATATCCATTATGGAAGAATGCCTTGTGGCTTTATACTTACGTACATGCAGATGGGCTTGGCTATCCTAAAACCAAGGCACTAAGTTAGGGAAGGTACAACCATACGGATGAGACTATACAAGGGATAAGAAGAATAAGATACAAAGAACATAAACATTCTAATCTAAGTAGGTGTCTCCTTAATATACATGTGGCATAATATGGGGCATATTATGTGGCAATTGATATGAGATTAAACTTTTATTTTTAATCAAAAAATAAAATTACTAAATGTAAAAAAATTTCAATAAATCCTATATGTTAAATTATTAAAAATGAAATTATTCAATAAATCATTTATATAAAAATGCTAGTTGTACAAAATACAAATGGTGGGATGCCACAAACATAATTTCATTTTGTATTGCTATAGTTCATCATTACTCGGTATTCACCTAAAAACGAGGAGGCAAGAAGAGACAGCAAACAATAAATAAACAAGCATCCAAGGAAATGCTTGCCTGAGAGGCTGAGAAATTGAGCAATGGCGTCCTTCTCACCATCCCTCACCATCTCAAGAACCCCACTCTTCTTCAGAAATTCGAATGCCAAACCCCCACGCCGCCTCTCAGTTTCAGGACATGGGCTCCCCAATTCCTCCATTCTATCAACTTCTGCCCTTAATCCAAATCAAACCCAAACTTCTCCAGGTAGATTTCTGTTGTGTTTCTGTTTCTTGAAGATTTGATTCAAAAATGTAACTTTGGGGGGGGGGGGGGGGGGGTNTTTTTTGTTTCTTTAAGAAGATCTGATTCAAAAATGTATCTTTTTTCTTTGGGGGGGTTTCATGGCAGAGGCACAAGCCATTCAAACATCTGAAGTCACCCATCTCTCCTGCTATGAGGTCCGCTTCACTCAAGTCCCTATTTTGTTAGAGTATAACACTTTTCCCCAGCCTCCAAACACAAATTTTTTGGTTGGGTTGGTCAGTGACATTGTACCCAGGTCTTTCTGACCCAAGATCACAAGTTCAATTCTCAAGAAACCTACTGTTTTTCGAAAAGCCTAATTGTGCAAAAAAGTAACCATTTATTTGTTATTAGGCCATTGAGAGGCTAAGAGCAAGCAGAGAGAGGTACCCAAAGAAGCAGAGCTATGTGGCAATGTACTCTAGCATTTTTGGAGGAATTGTGACTGATACAGCAGCTATGGTCATCCCTATGGACGATCATATGGTGCATAGAGGGCATGGAGTTTTTGACACTGCTGCAATTATAGATGGGTTAGTTCTTATGTCGTGTTTCGTTTCGGTGACTTATAGGATGATTTCCATTCATATAATATGATTTAACTAAACTTAAAATCTTACCAACCCATCCATCATCCTTTGTTGAGCATTTGGGTATGAGACTCTTTGAGGGTTATTCATTTTAGTTTAACCACAAGAAGTTAACTACTCCCTCCTTCTAGATTTAATTGTCTAATTTCTTGTTTCCGTTTACCGGGAATCAGTTCTCCACTTTGTGCGCTTTTGAAATAAAGAATTTATAATGAGTTCTCTAGAATATCCTAGAGATAGGGTATAAAAGCATTGTTAACATTAATGAGCATGAAACTTGAAAAACTTATTTGACATTTAAAACTCATTTTTATAAAAATTGATTGTTTTTAGAACAAAAAGAGAACTGAATCCAGACGGAGGGAGTATTTGTTAGTTCAAATATTTTATCACTGCACAGCCTTTTGCATATACTTATGATTCAACTGTAATAGATCTCTAGTGCCAAACCGGCCTTCTGCTCTTGAAAGATTTGATGGAGTTGCCAATGTGATTCACATCCCTGTAATGCTATCTTGATAGTTTCATTGAAGGCCATTTAGTAATAACTGTGTCATCTTCTTCAATTTTCTCAGGCACCTTTACGAGTTGGACCAACACATTGAGCGCTTCTTGAGGTCTGCAGCCATGGCTAAAATAAAACCTCCATTTGACAAAGAAAGCATCAGAAGGATACTAATACAGACGGCGAGCACATCCAAGTGCAGAAAAGGTTCGTTGAGGTACTGGCTTTCCGCAGGACCGGGTGACTTCCAACTCTCCCCTTTGGGTTGCCATCAATCCGCTCTTTATGCCATTGTGATACAAGACCAATCACCACAAGACGATCACAAGGGTGTTAAAGTCATTACCTCATCCATCCCAATAAAACCCCCACAGTTTGCTGTGATGAAGAGCGTGAATTATCTCCCTAATGTGCTTTCAAAGATGGAAGGAGAGGAGAACGGTGCATATGCAGCGATATGGCTGGACGGGGACGGGTTTGTCGCAGAAGGGCCCAACATGAATGTCGCTTTCGTTACAAAGGAAAAAGAGCTTCTCATGCCCGACTTTGAGAAAATTCTCCGCGGACTTACTGCTAAACGGGTTTTAGCTCTTGCTGAGGATTTGGTAAAAACGGGCGAATTATGCTCCATAAGGGTAAAGAAAGTGAGTGTTGAGGATGGAAAGAGAGCTGGTGAGATGATGCTAATTGGTAGTGGTGTTCTTGTCAAGCCAGTGGTGCAGTGGGATGACCAGATCATAGGTGATGGTAAGCATATTTTTTTTATATCCCTTTTTACTCTGTGTATGTGGTGGTTAACTTAATGCTCAATATAAAAATATATGTATGTATATGTATATGCTTGCTTCTTGTAGGTAAAGAAGGCACAGTAACCCAAGCTTTACGAAGTCTGATCTTGGAGGACATGAAGTCTGGTCCATCCATCGTCCGGGTTCGTGTTCCGTATTAAGAACCTATCCTCCCCAGAAGAATATGGGCTTATCTCTGTGGGGGTATATACCCCTCTGCATTAGAACACTTCAATGTTCTAAACCAGGCTGAGAATGTAAGAACATACTCTGTGTGGTCTGTGGGGGGG